>JAODLJ010000025.1:50922236-50933802 GCA_027576115.1 Cathorops melanopus
AGCCACCTGACGAGCGAGCTCGGACCCCCCAACACCGCCTACACGAGACGCCGCTCAACCACTGGGGGACACACACAGGCTCACGGACTTCACTCCCAACTCCCCTTTCCCTAAGTATCAATAAACCATTGAACTTTGAATCGCGCTCTTGGGTCCTCGTCTGTTCCGCCCTGACAGGGAACACAGATTTACAGTTTTCAATCGCTTACCTCACCCATGGGAGAGAGCGTCAGCTACTACATTATCAATTCCTTTTTTGTGTTTAATCTCAATGTTGTACCCCTGCACCAACAAAGACCAACACATCAGCCATTGGTTAAGATTGTACATCTGGGCCAGAAATACGAGGGGATTATAGTCAGTGTACACGGTCACTGAGAGTGTACTTGAGCCTACATAGACCTTGAAGTGCTGCAAAGCGAGCAACATGGCTAGGGTTTCCTTCTCAGTGGTGGAGTAGTTCAGCTGATGGGGTTTGAATTTCGCAGAGAAGAAACACACTGGGTGAGGAACCTCGCTACCACCACTCTAGAGCAACACAGCACCGGCCCTGGACACACTAGCGTCGACTTCTAGCTGGAAGGGAAGAGAGAAGTTAGGTGCAGCAAGTACAGGGGCACTACACAAGAGAGATTTAGCAGCTTTGAAAGCATGCTGACATTCTAGGGTCCACACAAAAGGGACGTTCAGGCTACACAGAGTACTAAGAGGGGCAACTACAACAGAAATTTTTACAGAAGCACCGATAATAGCCTGTCATGCCCAAAAAATGGCACAGCTCAAGCCTGGTGGTGGGAACTGGGTAGGCTACCACAGCTGTGATTTTAGCCTCCACCACTCAGACCCGCCCCTGCCCCACCTGCTTACCCAGATAGGTGTACGGTAGCCTTGCAAAATTCACACTTGGCAAGATTGAGAGTCCGATTCGCTTCCGCCAGCCGCTGAAACACTGTCCTCAAGGTGGACAAGTGGCTCAACCACTCACTAGAGTACACCACCACATCATCGAGATACACATTACACTGTGGAATATCACCCAACACTTGGTGCATTAAACGCCGGAAAGTAGCGGGTGCGTTCTTTAAACCAAATGCCATGACCGTGTACTGCATGAAGTGGTCAGGAGTCACAAAAGCCGAGATGTCAGACGCTCGGGGTATTAATGGGACCTGCCAGTACCCTTTTAACAGATCTAACTTGGTGATGTAAGTGGCCGGACCAATGCTGTCCACGCAGTCATCAATACGGGGCAAAGGGAAACTGACACCGTGACCGCATTTTCCCTCCTAAAATCGGTACAGAAACAGGGCGTTCCATCAGCTTTTGGCACTAACAAACACGGGGAGCTCCAGGGGCTGCGACTAGGCTCAGCTAAATCATTTTCCACCAGGTACTCCACCTCAGCCTTCATTAGGTGACGCTTATCTACTGAGCATCGGTAGGCATGTTGCTTAATAGGGGCAGCACACCCCACATCAATATCATGCTGCAATACCTTGGTACGAGACGGCACATCCCCAAGCAAGGTGGGAAAGGATTGAAACAAGCTCAGAATTTCACATCGCTGTTTTCGGCAGGGAGATAGAAAAGACGGGAGTCAGCATCCGACAGAAACTCAGAATTTGTTAATTTACCACTCTGTTGGCCACCAGAGGGCACATTGAGTCCGTCATCCACCGGTACCGGCACACACCAGGGAAGCCGGCTGCCCAGCGCTGCCCCGCACCTGGGACAGGTCTCTGGGGAAATAAGGTTTCAACATGTTTACATGCCACAGACATGTTTTACGTCTACGTTCAGGGGTGCGGATTATATAATCTGTGTCTGACACCCTTTTGTCTATCACATACGGACCCAGAAACCAGGCAGTGAGAGCAGAACCAGGCACCGGCAGCAACACAAGCACTTGATCACCAGGGTGAAATTGGCACACCACCGCCTTACGGTCATACCGCCTCTTCATATCCCCCTGGGAAGCGGAGAGGGCTTCCTTTGCCAGCAAGGTGGCGCTATGTAATCGGGCTCTGCACTGTGATAAAATCTAACACATTGGTTTCAGGAGGGGAACTGGTCATGAACTGGTCCTGCAACACTTTTAAGGGGCCACATATATAGTGGCCAAATACTAGCTCCGATGGACTAAACCCAAGTGACTCCTGCTTCACATCACGAATAGCAAAGAGCATAAACGGCAGCCCCTCATCCCAATCTTTCCCCGATTCATAGCAATATTTCTGCAACATCGATTTCAGGGTTTGGTGCCATCGCTCCAGCGCACCCTGTGATTCTGGGTGGTAAGTGCTACTTACGGAATGGGAAATCCCCAGGGACTGCAGGGCCTGTCGGAATGTTTTTGACATGAAATGCGTGCCTTGATCCGTCTGCACGATACGTGGGAGGCCAAAAGTGGTGAAGAACTTTAGGAGGATTTTACTCACCACTGATGCAGTAATTTTCCAAAGGGGAACAGATTCAGGGAAACGAGTCGCAACGCACATCACCATCAATAGAAACTGGTTACCAGATTTAGTTTTTGGTAGGGGACCCACACAGTCTACAGTAACATGCTTGAACGACGTGCCGACAGCAGGAATGGGACACAGGAGGGCTGGAGGAACCTTTAGATTCGGTTTACCAGTTATCTGGCATGTGTGACGCATTCAGCAGAAATGGGCTACAGCCGCTTTCATTCCGGGCCAAAAGAAATGTTTTAGGACCCGATCATACGTCTTAGTCACCCCCAGATGACCAGACCACAGATGCTCATGGGCCAGCGACAACACATGCTGCCTACAGCCCTCCGGAATCACTATTTGATGGACCGACCCCCAGTCCTCCTCCACCCCTCCCAATCGAGGAACCCACCTCCGCACCAGCAAGCCATCATCCAGTAAGTACAATGATTTTCTTTTACCTCCGTGATTACCATCAGCAACAGCAGCGAAACACTTTTCTAGAGAGGGGTCAGCCTTCTGGGCTTTCATAAGGGCATCCCAATTTAATGGCAGGGTGATATCAGGAGTAGTGACCATCTCCACTACTTCTGCCAACTCAACAGAAGGGGGCAGCTTGTCCTCAGACAGGGCGGTAACAAACAGTCAGAAAGGTTAACTTCCTTACCTTGCTTACGGGCCTGAGCTCTGGTCAAAAACACTGACGCCAAACACATCTGGGTGTCTTTCAGCTAAGACACCAGGCTCATTAACAGAGATAGGGACACTCACGACTTCGGGAGAAGTGTAAACTTTCCTACCCGCCATGTCATTCCCCGTAATGAATTCAACACCTTTTATAGGGAAAGAGGCATGAGCAGCCACCGAAAAGAAACTAGTTACTAACTGCGATCGCACATGGACACAGTGGAAGGGCGCCAGCACAAAACTCATCCCAGTCCCCTTAACCACAGCACTCACATCACAGGTGGACTCTTTATTCAAAGGCAAAATGCTGGATAGTATAAACTGGGAAACTCCAGTGTCATGGAGGATGGTGACCGGACGCTGATCCTCCACTCTACCTGTGAGTGACACAAACCCATGAGAAATGAATGGTTTAAAACATTCATCTAGCTTGGGTATAACAGGAAACAGACTGATCGAAGACGAGGCCACCGTTTTAATCAGACCCACTCCTTTTGGTGGTTTCAGCGCAGCTCCCTGCTGCCTCCGCTTCAGCGCCTCATAGTCAGCGACCAGGTGGCCCAGCTTGAGGCAATAAAAGCAGGGCTTTCCCCCTCTTGGACCCTGAGCAGGTGGACTGGCACGGGGAGATGAACCTACCGGCGAGTCAACAGCCTTGCGGGAAAAGGTGCGGGTGGAAAAGGGGTCATGCCGGTCGAAGTTGGTTTTGTGCGTCAGCGAGAACTCGTCTGCCAGCACTGCAGCCTGCTGCAGTGTTGACACTTTCCGCTCATTTAAGTATGTAACAATTCGGTCGGAAACACAGTTCTTGAACTCTTCCACCAGCACCAGTTCCCGCAAGGAGGCTACATCCCCAACCTTACATGTCGCACACCACCTGTCAAACAACATGCCCTTTTCCTGGGCAAAGTTGGCATAAGTTTGGCTATGTTTTTTCCTGAACCCCCTGAAGCATTGGCGATACACCTCTGGCACCAGCTCATATGCCCACAGGACAGCTCCTTTAAGTTTATCATATTCTAGGCTATCAGTAACCGAGAGCGATGCGCAAGCCTCCTGGGCTTTACCACTTAGCTTGCGCTGTAGCAAAACTGCCCACACCTCCTGTGGCCAGCTTAATGCTACGGCGATCTGCTCAAATGCACTAAAATAGGTCTCAACCTCGGCCTTGCAGAATACCCGGACCAGGGGAATGTTTTTACTTACATCAAAGCCCCCTCCGGTCAGAGACGGCGGCGACTTGGTCACCACCCTCAACCCTGTCTGCAGTTCCAACTGCCTCATTTTAATCACTGACAGCCTCTGGACCTCATCTCTGTATGCTGCCTCATCTTCTCCAGAGATGAGCCCCACAATAGTTGTATCATCCACAAATGGCATTACTCAGATGTGTGGGGGTGCAGTCATGTGTGTAGACAGTATAAAGCAGGGGGCTCAGCACACAACCCTGTGTAGAGCCGGTACTGAGACTGGGGGCTGTGGGGAAATGGGGGCTGACACTGACTCTCTGAGAGTGATCCATCAGGAAGTCTCTGGTCCAGTAATTTGTTGACCAGTCTGCTTGTGATGATCATGTTGAAGGCAGAGCTAAAGTATGAAGAGCAGCCTTGCATAGCTCCCCTCATATTCCAGATGGGTCAATACTGTGTGGAGAGCTGTGAAAATGGCATCTTCTGTAGATCTGTTAGCTCTTTACACAAACTGATGCGAGTCCAATGTGGGTGGGAGACTGTACATGATGTGATATCTGACCAGTTTCTCAAAGCACTTCATGACCACTGGTGTAAGTGCCACCAGATGGTAGTCATTAAGGTTGCTGATGGTGGGGTTTTGTTTGGCAATGGGATGATTGTAGCAGCTTTCAGGCAGGGTGGGATCATGGACTGAGACAGGGACAGGTTGAAGATTTTTGTGAAGACCCCAGTGAGTTGGTCTGCACAATCCTTCAGCACCCTTCTTGACACCCCATCAGGTCCGGTAGCTTTCCTTGGGTTCACCACCCTCAGTGTGTGCCTTAAATCATGTTCCTGCACTGTGAGGATATTTCTACTGTAGGCTGGTGGGTAGACCGTAGTTGCCTCTGGTGCCTTCACCTCAAATCGGGCAAAGAAATAGTTTTGTTCTTCAGCCAGCATGGCATCGCCATCAGCAGTTGTGAGATTACTGGACTTGTAGTTGGCAATGTGTTGAACTCCCTGCCACACCTGCCGCATGTTGTGACTGTAGAAGTGGTCCTCGAACTTCCTCTTATAAGCTGCTTTGGCTGCTTTGATGCCTCTTCTTTGACTCTGGCAGCACTATACTGTGCTGCATCGCCAGACCTGAAAGCAGTGTTCCTGTCCCTCAACAGGATCTGGATTTCTTTTGTCATCCATGGTTTGCAGTTAGGATACACCCAGATACACTTTTCAACAGAGACAGTATCAGCACAGTTCTTAATGTAGCTGAGCACTGTTGAAGTGTACTCTTCTAGGTCATGATGTTCAAAAATGTCCCAATTTGTTCTTTCAAATCAATCCTGCAACTGATGTAAGACATCTTCAGACCACATTTTAACAGTCCTTATGATGGGTCTAGGTTTTTTTTTTTTTCCTGAGGGAGGTGTATATTGGTATTAACAACAACGACATGTGATCCAAGCATCCCAGGTATGATAAACATGCTGCCCTGTAGCCATTTTTGATGTTAGAGTAGGCTTTATCCAATGTTCTACCTCCTCTGGTAACACATTTAATGTGCTGCTGAAGATTGGGGAGCACTAGCTTTAAATCAGTATGGTTGAAGTCTCCCGCAATAACATATACTGCCTTAGGATATTTGTTCTGCTGGCTGCTTACTGCTTTGTGCTTTGAGTTAGCATTAGCATCAGGTGGAATATACACAGTAGTGACAAACACCACAGTAAACTCACAAGGGAGGTAGATGCGTCTGCATTTAACAGTCAAATACTCCAGGTCTGATGAACAATGGCTGTCGATAGTCTTAGTGTGAGTGCACTAGTTGCCATTAACATGGATACATAACCCCCCCCATTTCTTCTGACCAGAGTCTCTGTTTCTGCCATAGCCGTGTGCTTTGTGGCCTGCTAGCTTGTTAGCTGTATCTGGTATGCATGCTTGAAGCCAGCTCCCCGTGATTAACAAAATACAACAGTCCTGGATGTATTTCTCCATTGCCATCTGTAACCTCAGTTCATCCATTTTGTTGCTGATGGATCTGGAATTGGATGGAAAAATGCTGGGAAACAGTAGTCTGAATGGACACCTCTTTAGCCTTGTAAGTGTGCCAGCTTGGCAGGTATGCTTCTGCCTCCTGTCTTTCTGCCACCTCCATTGCGTGTTTGTAGTGGCGATAATCTACAGAAAGCCCAGTGTCCTGGCTACTTCCTCCAGTATGTTGTGGAAGTGGAGAAATTCTGATGTAACAGCTTGTTTGCTCCGAAGTCCCATCATCAGGAGATCCTGTTGACTGTATGTAGTATCAACAAACAATGCATACGTGCACAAAAAAAGCACCATAAAGGAGAGCTGTAAGCTGCTGTGTTTGTATGCCACCATCTTGCTAAGGATTAGGCACATGTAAAGAAATGCTGGAGACCAAAAATGACTTAAAAATAATGAAATGTTTCAAGATTAAAAAAAAAAAAAAACTATAAACAGCAGTAAGCCATAATAAATGAAATAAATTCAATATCTGGTGTGACTATTTGTTTTAAAAAAAATGTAGTTGTCAAGTTATGCCACATATTCTCATTTGGATTGAGGTCTGGGCTTTGACAAGGCCATTACAAGACATTCAAATGTTTCCCTTTAAACCACTCCAGTGTAGTTTTAGCAATATATTTAGGGTCATTGTCCTGCTGAAATGTGAATTTTTGACCCAGTCTCAAATCTCTGGCCGACTCAAACAGGTTTTCCTGCAGAATTGCCCTGTATTTAGTGGCATCCATCTTTCTTTTAGTCCTGACCAGCTTTCCTGTCCCTGCAGATGAAAAAGATCCCCACATCATGATGCTGCCACAACTATGCTTCACTGTAAGAATGGTGTTCTCAGGGTGTTGGGTTTTGTGCCACACATGACATTTCCTATGATGGCCTTAAAGTTCAATTTTAGTCTGATCTGACCAGAGAACCTTCTTCCATGTGTTTGGGGAGTCTGCCACATGCCGTTGGGCAAACTCCAAACTTGTTTTCTTTCTTAATTTTTTCTTGAAGCAGTGGCTTTTTTTCTAGCCACTTTTCCATAAAGCCCCACTCTGTGGAGCGTATGGCTTAAAGTGGTCCTCTGGACAGATACTCCCATCTCTGCTGTGGATCTTTGTAGCTCCTTCAGTGTTATCTTTGATGTCTTTGTTGCATCTCTGATTGATGCCCTCCTTGCCTGCTCTGTGAGTTTTGGTGGGCGGCCTTCTCTTGTCAGGTTTGTAGAGGTTTAGAATATTTTTTTTTTTTTATAAAACAACCCTAATCTATACTTCTCCACAACTTTGTATCTGACATGTTTGGAGTGCTCCCTGGTTTTCATGTTGCTTGCTTAGTAGTGTTGCAGAGTCAGGGTCCTTCTAGAACAGCTTGATTTATACAGACATCATGTGACACTTTGATTGCACACAGGTGGCTCTTAAATCAACTTATTATGTGACTTATGAAGTGAATTGGTTGGAGCAGCTCTTATATAGAGGTTTCATACGAAAGGGGGTGAATACCTATGCACACTCCGGATTTCTGTTTTTCATCTTAATTATTGTTTGTGTCACAATAAAAAAAAAAAGTGCACCTTTAAAGCAGTAGGCATGCTGTGTAAACCAAATGGTGCTAACCCCCCAAAAAATCTATTTTAATTCCAGCTTGTAATGCGACAAAACAGGACAAACACCAAAGGGGATGAATATTTTTGCAAGGCACTGTACTTCTGAGGTTTTTTCCAGCATTTTAGAGGCACTTTCTAGGGACACACTGGTAGGGTTTGTACTGGAAAAAAAAAAAATCAGGTTATGCCACGTCTACTTTGAGGCAAAGGCTGAATAGAGCGCCAGAAATATTAGGAACACTAAAAAGAATACAGATAGATAGTGGCACTGCATTACAGCTCTATTAAATATAATAAATGCTCTTGTCTGAAGACCTAGATGTGCCTTCCTGTTGAGAACAACTTCCTCTCCACAGCCTCCTGCTGTCCACTTCCGATGAGGAGTTCACACAAATAGAAAAGTACAAATCACTTATCATTTGTACACAGGGACAAACACATACACACACGTCATTTGGTAAACTCTCCAGAAAAGGTTACTTTTCACTACATTTTTGAGCATTCCATACCCTGTAATTACTCATGTAGTTCTCTGGTATTTACTCGAGTGGGTAATAACCAGTGGGCTGAGTAAGACCAGAGACATATTTGGCACACTAGATGAGGGTTAGGAAGCTTGGCCTGGGTTTGACTTGGCTGGAACATAGATTCACTTATTACTACAGATGAAAAGAAGAGGCACTGGGTTCACCATTCACCAAAAGAGGAAGAGGAACAAGCGGCCAATGATCTTAACGTCCAATCAGTACATGGCATCTCTTCTTGGCATTTAACATTCATCTGTTCTTCACATGCTTAAAGTTGTCTCATGAAATCAACTCGGGATGACATCACCAGGAGAACCATGGGGGTGAGAGAAAGAGGGAGAGAAAGAGAGAGAGAGAGAGAGAGAGAGAGAGAGAGCGGCCATAACATTTCTTGTAGACGTCAGGTTCAGGATTTGTGTTTCTGTTGAGAACGAAAAGCAGTGCACATGGCTCAACTACACATTCTCATGAACACCACACATGGAATTTAAAGTGGAGCGGCACGGAAAAATGCTCCAGTCTCTATAATGTCAGGATGATTTGAACTGATGGATTGATTTCAAAGGCAATGATCATACACAGATAGAAATCAACTTACTGTAACTTTGATACTCAAGTCGTCCTTCTCTACACCATCATCGTTATTTGTGAATTAACACTAGACCTACCCAAGATTCTGAACAAAGTTCAAAGCGGGTCACATGTTGATCAGAGGCTACTAAATCGAATCATACTGAATGGCATCGGAGCAGATTCAGTGGTATCGTCAAATATGACATCACTGCCTTTAGCAATCAAAATCATAGCACATCAGGTGTAAACCTGAGGTTTACACCCATAGTATTCGCAGTAGAAAAGGAAGTAATAGGGAAAAAAATATATACACGGCACATTTGTCCCATCTTCAGATGGCGCTACAGAGGCTTTGCACAGTCACATGAATCCTATAGCAACGGTAACTAGGGTGCCACGACCGGGGACACGCTTCAGTGCTTCATTCAGCAGAGTTAGTTGTTACTGATCAGTATGGGAAGATTTTGCTGCGTTTTTGGACGTGCAAATGATTTTGAACAAAACAAAGAGATCAGATCTTTTTTAAATTTACCAGAAGTAAAGGGGAAAAATGAGGAAAAAAAAAAAACATTCAGCAGGACCTTGGTGTCGAACGGAGAGGTCCAAAACCCGATAGTATGCTCACTTCATTTCCACAAAGGTAAAAATAAAAAAATAATAATAATTTCACAACTGCAGCGCGATGCTCATTCTTAAACAGTGAAGTGAACATGAGCATCAACACAGTGGCTCTGCACACCTTCACCTAGACTTAAAGTGTATTTACATTCAGGGATCCTTCGGAGTGCGTTATCCATACGCTTGGGACCCAGCCATTATGGGAAACACCTGATGCCGATTTGAGTGCAGTCAGCACGCGCATACAAGGACACAGAGATTTTGTGAAGTATTATCATTATCACAGTCACGTTTGTTTCCAGCAATGTTTATGACCCTGCTTTCAACTTCATTTGTGTTTTGTTTTTGTAAATATCACGGCTGCTAATAAACACACTTCCTGCATTTAGACCCGTCTACTGCCACATACCTGACAGAATACTTCACAAAGACTCTGTGAAAACGGTGTCCTTATACGAGCATGCTGATTGCGCTCAAATCAGCATCAGGTGTTTCCCATAACGACTGGGTCTCAAGCGCATGCACAACGTGCTCCGAAAGATCCCTGAATGTTTTAAGTCCTGGTGAAGGTTAGGTTATGCTGAGCCGCTGTGTTGATGAGGCTCCCGCGAGCATCAGGGACATGGATTTGAGACACATACATCTCAAGAGGTTCAAAGAAAGTTCCCCAAGCTTCGGGGGATATTCTCAAACCCATCTGCGAGTATTCGTTGCTTAGTTCACCAACGAAAACACACACTGCCACCAAGCTTCAATGCATGTATTGGAATTTTTCGCAATGTTTTTGACACACCAAAAAACAACTCTTGAAGCTCAGAGAAACAATCACCAGGCATTGCACGATTGGTGGCGATGCTACTAATTTTTCCATCGCCAAGTATTCGCAAACCCATCGCGAGCTGTAGTGTGACCAGGGCCTTAGCTGAGCTGGCTTTTTGGGGGTGGGGGAGGGACGGGTCATAAAAAACTGCGCTCACAGAGAGAGAGAGAGAGAGAGAGAGGTACTGAGAAAGAGGAGTGGAGAGACTTGTGCAAGCAACATGTTTGCGTGATTCGAAATATGTTGGAGGAGAAAGTGAAGTAGTAGGAAGCGATTTGAGGCACAAAGGCACATGGACCTTAGACACCAGAGATGGAGACATCCAAATTCGCACTGATCTCAGAAAGAGGAATGTCAAGGCCAAAAACGGCACACCCCTGTCCTGCTGTGCCAGATGTCCCTTTTACACAGACGCCGATTCCGGCTCTATTACTACCAATCGTTTGGGTTCAGAGGTGGGGGAAAAAACCAAACAAACAAAAAAAAAAAAAAAAACAGACCCACGTTCCGCATTTGGACATTTTATACAGAACACAAAGTGGAATAAAGGTGCAAGAAGTCTTGAACAGGTTGTGTAAAAGGGGCCACTGTTTTATCCAAACAAAGCACTATTCAGAGCTGGATTGAAAAAGTTCACATCTGTCTTTATGCTTTTTATCCACCCCCATTAGTCACACCTATCAACTAACCTAAGACTTTTGAATTGTTTTCTATTTGGTTTCACACAGCACACACGTTATTATTGTTTTTGTCATTAACAGAACCAAAATAAAGAAAATAAACAGGGAAAAAAGGCTGATGTTGGCATATCGGGTGAAAATTCAAATTCAATCCAAATTGCTTGAAACTGCTCTCACTGAATTCAGAATTGAATGCTAAACAACATACTTTTTAAATAATTAAAATATGTTTATCCATTCTTGAGATATTACAAATCAAAGATTGAAAAAATGGCTTCATTTTTCGAAAACTTCCATAATATTATGTATTCAGATAAGGTGGTGGGCGGCACGGTGGTGTAGTGGTTTGCGCTGTCGCCTCACAGCAAGAAGGTCCGGGTTCGAGCCCCGTGGCCGGCG
>JAODLJ010000025.1:50967951-50982910 GCA_027576115.1 Cathorops melanopus
CAAGAAGGTTCTGGGTTTGAGCCCAGTGGCCGACAGGGGCCTTTCTGTGTGGAGTTTGCATGTTCTCCCCCTGTCTGTGTGGGTTTCCTCCGGGTGCTCCGGTTTCCTGCACAGTCCAAAGACTTGCAGGTTAGGCTCATTGGTGGCTCTAAATTGACCATAGGTATGAATGTATGTTGGTCTCTATGATTAGATTAGATTAAACTTTATTGAATCTAATCATAGAGACAAACATACATTCACACTTATGGTCAATTTAGAGCCACCAATGAGCCTAACCTGCAAGTCTTTGGACTGTGCAGGAAACCGGAGTAACTATGTGTCAACTCTGTGATGATCTGGTGACTTGTCTAGGGTGTACCCCGCCTCTCGCCCATAGTCAGGTGGGATAGGCTCCAGCTTGCCCGTGACCCTGCACAGGATAAGCGGTTACGGATAATGGACGGATGGATGGATGAATTGCTTCTCAGAGATGATCTGGGAGTTCTCTCAGAATATGACCCCCTCCCCAGCTCCATTTTTTTTAAACCTACAAATGGTCCTAATATCAGTGTTGTAGTCGAGTCAGAGTCTAGTCTCGAGTCCCCAGTGTTCAAGTCCGAGTCATTAAAGAAAATTTTGAGTCGAGTCCACTATTGATCCGAGTCCGAGAACAAGACTCCAACCGCACCATTTGACGGTGGCTGTTTTAGTTCCATTAACATTAGTTTGTTCCTGAACATGATGTACGGACAAGTGAATGTGCACACTCTTTGTCAGGGAGTGTGAAGTATTCTGTCAGAGATGGTTGGGAGATGGATTTAAGTGCAGAAGCTGTGCTCATTAAGACAAGTGAAGACAGGTAAAGAATCCAGAACGGCAGGCAAAATCGTAAAACGGTGAAACAGGCAATAGGCCGAGCGAGGCACAAACAGGCTATCATCGACTTGGCAGAATCAAAGACGAGAAACAGGAAATCAGGGATCAGGAAACCAAACAAGGAAATAAGGCTCAGTAACATGTCATCAACGCAACTCAATACTTCGCAAAGTAAGTTTGTTTTCACAGTTTTTATATTAGCACGCTGACTGCACCTTAATCCTGTGCAGGTCCGAGTCATTTACAGTGCGCGCAAGAGTCTGCTTGGCTCATGAGCTGTCCGGAGCGCACCCGAGAGTCTATCTCATGCATGCGCCAAGGCGCACAGGTGTGACACTCTTGCACAAAATTAGTACAAAAATGAATGTAGATATAAATATCTTACGCCAAATTATTATGGCATGTTACAAAAAATTAAGAAAAAATCCAAGTCCTCGTCTCCAATTTACAAGCCCAAATGCAGTTAATGCACGAGTCCAAGTCATCAGTGTTCAAGTCCAAGTCGAGTCACGAGTCCTTAAAATTAGGGCACGAGTCAGACTCAAGTACTACAAGCTCGGTTTCACAGGGGTGTGTGTGTGCAGCCAGTTGAATCTGATCTGAAGGTGTTGATTAATTTTTTAACCCAGCAGAACTAACACTGCTAACAGTTATTCTGTGAAATTGAGTCATACATGAGCTGATGGCCAGCGAGACGCGTAGCACCGAGTCGGCTATAAGCCATGTATGACGAGATTGAGTGGAATAACTGTTTTATTCTATCCACATTCACCTGATTTTGAGAAAACAGAGCATTATTATTTTATACAAATTCGATAAATAAAAACCTTATACAAAATGTCTGACAAAATCATTTCCGCTTAGAACGTAAACAAACTGGCAAAATGACAGTAGCAATTTGTGAAAAATGCTATAATAATAATTCTTACCATCAAATACTTTTATTCCATATTTTGTTGCTTTTTTTTGTATTTGTTGGGGCTTTGTTTTCGAGTAGAGTTTTTATTTTGTCCTCGGCTGGTTCAGCAACACACTCCGCCATTTTGTTTTTCTCTACTCACGGTATATGAGCTGATAGCCTAGTAGTAGAGCAGCCAATCAGAGCATGCGACTGCTCATATCCAGTGAATGTGGATAGAATAATAACAGTGGTTCTGGCTGCAGGACAAATCACAACACTTGCAATAAAACTATTGCTTGTGTGGTGGGTGCGGCATTAAAAAAAAAAAAAAAAAAAAGCCTAATAGTAAACAGAATTTAAATGACTAATAGAAAATACACATCCTCATTGATATAAGGAAGTGTTCTGTTGAAAATTTATGGAAAGATTCTTCAGGGTCAGTGCTTTCCAACAGGAAGTTTTCGGCTATGGGAGAGTCTTCGAGACACAGTTTTCGCTGTAACAAGCAAACTTTTTTTTTTTTGTCTTATGAACTTCAAGAGAGACTAGTATGGGGCAACCATTTAATGTCATGGAAGGTAAACAGTTAAAACAGTTGATCTCCTCCCAAAAGCCTTACATCTGCAGATAGCAATTACCCCCAACAGTGAGGTGAAAGCTTAAAGACCAGAGGACATTCCTCTGTCTGGTGATCTCCACAGAGTTGAGCATAACTGTCCAGAATAAACAGGGTTTCATACAGGATCTCTCTCTCTCACACACAGCCTCTTTATACAGGGTTATCAGATACTCAACTCTGGATCACTCCACATTCCCCACTCTGACCTCTGACCTTTCATTGACCATTTAAATATTTACCATCACATGGTCGATAAAGAGGAGGCGGGGTTGTCTCATAACCAGTTCGAGTAGGTCACGCCAGGAACTACAGTCGATCTCCCAACAGCCAGTGGTGGATGATGGTACGAAAATATGATGTAGGAAATAAAAATCACAATATATCGGTTTGCTAACAAACATTAAAAAGGAGAACAGTCGCTTTGTTTAGAAAATAAACTGGGTTTAATGATACTTTTATTTAACGTCTATAAAGATCTTTTTCCAACTTGAAACTGGGGAAAATAATTTTTCTTTTTTAATTACATCTTTACATGCAATTTCAGTACAATATTTTCAGAACAAAATCAGTAGTAAAAGGTTGTAATTGGTTTCACACGCACAAAAAAAAAAAAAAAGTTATAAAAGAGACATTAGTCTACCCGTGATATCTCAGAACACATTATGACAAACAATTTCAAATAATTTAACTGTTAACATGTTATCATTAGTATGTTGGCCAAAATATGTTAGCACTTTAGCTACTTGTGTATTAGCATGCTACCTGTTAGCACATTAGCCCCAGTATGTTCACATGCTAACAGTTAACATGCTTGTCATTGTCATGTTAGCATGCTAGCCATGGTATGTTAACATGTTCGCTTAGCATGTTAGCATGCTAGCTGTTAACATATTAACCTCAATGTGTTCACATGCTAACAGTTAACATGCTCATCATTAGCATGTTAGCAAGCTAGCCGTTAACATAACTGTTAGCATATTAGACTGAAAGTGTTAGAATGCTACCAATTAACATGTTAGCCTTGAGCATGTCAACGTGCTAGTTGATCGCATGTTAAGCGTCCCATGTTAGAATGCTAACAGTTAGCATGCCAGCTGTTAGCATGTTAGCCCAACGTGTTAGTATGTTAACAGTTAACATGTTAGCCATTCGCATGTTAACAGGATAGCTGTTGGCATCTTAGCCTGGGAGTGTTAGCATGCTAATAATTAACATGCTAGCCTTTAACATGCTTTACCATAGCTGTTGGCATACTAAGGTTAAGATTTTCACATGCAAACTGTTAACATGTTAACAGCTAGAATGCTAGCTGTTAGCATGCCAGCTGTTATCTGTTATTGTGTTAGCATGCTAGCTGTTACCATGCTATCCGTTAGCATATTAGAATGCTAACTGTTAGCATGTTAGCCGTAATGTGTTAGCATGATAGCTGTTTTGCTGCAGCTCAGCAAGCACACCGCGTTTTCTCTGCAGAAATACAGTCTACAGTAGTTTGCACATAAAATTCAAACCTGTTTTTCAGAACATTAAATACAATGCAGCCATTTACACAAGCACAATGAACGCGATTAAAAAACAATTTGTTTTCAAGAAATTGAGTATTATATTATAGTATATTATACTTATTGTATTGTATTTCTATCAATAATTCTTCACCTGTATTTCTGCTGCTGCTAGCAGCCAAATTTCCCCACCGGGGGATTAATCAAGTGTTCTCTTATCTTCCCTTATCTTATTCCAACAGACCTTATCACGGATCGGACACTTTTTCACCAGCTTTCTATTTAACCTGCTTTTACACTGGAGTTTTCCACCTGAATTTGCTGACGCAGACCAAAGAGAGAGAGAGACAGACACACACACACACACAAAAATAATTCTTTGGTCTTGGGCTGAGATCATAGCATGGTATGGTTGTTGGCAGCTGATTTAGTGGCACTGCGACCAAAAATATTCAACGACAAGTTTGTCAGTGTCAGAAATCCTATCTGCAGCTTTTAGAAGGACGGATAGTACACGATTATGCCAAACACATGGGACAGTGACAAACATGGCAGTGGTGATGCGAAACATAAAACATCTTGCTCTGAAGAATATTTCTGTTGATGTGACACCATGTTCTGTGCTGATTAATGATGGAAGCAGAATGCAATATTTTTTTTCTATATAAATCACATGATTGGACATCTTATCTTACAGAATTCTCTTCAACTGTGACAAGTACTAATGTTAAAAGCTGGAAAATAAACAAACTTTAGACGAGCGCCAGCGGGAGCCCTGCATGCTTGTCATTGACGAACATAATCCATCAGTGATGAAGAGAAAATTACTAGCAGTTGTCACAGTGACGAATGTATTTGTTATCTTTATCATATTCATGTCATCTTTTCTAGAAATCGCTCCACAAATGCCTCCATTTGCCAAAATCCAACCCCAGTGAAGAGATGGCAGGAAACGGAGTATAAACAATGAGCATGTGCTTGTGACCAATAAAAATCAACTAAAAATATAATGACCAGATGGGCACCAAGCTTTTGACCAATCGCAGTGTGTCTTAATCGGCCTGGCATGGTAGTATAATTATCTCTGCATGAACCACACAATGGCACAGTCTAAGCTGATTAAGTTTTTTGGGTGGGGCTTCTTCAAGCACTGAAGATGATTTAAGGGCTACAATAGCCACGGGGGGAGGCACACTCAGATCCCCTACCGTCCCCGAGCACATTGGACAGTGTCAGTAATACAGGGGTTGGTTAAAAAGACTCAGAGCCCCTACTGTCCCCCAGCACATCGAACAGTGTCAGTAATACGGGGCTGGTTAAATATAAATAAATAAATTAACTTTAAAAAAAAAAACCTCACTCAGATCCCCTACCGTCCCTGAGCTCATCGAATAGGGTCAGTAATACAGGGGTCCGTAAAACACACTCGAGCACCTACCATCCCCGAGCACATCAAACAGGGTCGGTAATACAGGGGTCGATTAAAAACACTCAAGAGCCCCTACCTTCCCCGAGCTCATTGAACAGGGTCAGTAATACAGGGGTCGGTAAAACACACTCAAGAGCCCCTACCGTCCCTGAGCACATCGGACAATGTCAGTAATACAGGGGTCTGTTAAAAACACTCCGAGCCCCTACCGTCCCTGAGCACATCGAACAGTGTCAGTAATAAAGGGGTTGGTTAAAAAAAAAAAAACACCAAAGTGAAAGTGCTGTCAGCCAGCAAGCGACTGAAGGGAGCCATGTTTCGGAGGCGTAACGTGTAGAGTCCCCATGGCGATTGTATGATGTAAAACACGGTTCATTCTGTGTTCGGTTTGTAAATCGACAGGAAAATCGAACTCCTTTACTGTTGGTTGTTCCAAGATTCCACTTGACTCTGTTCAATTGTAAATCAAGTTCCGTGTTGAAGGCTAAAGGGAGTCCTAATACCTCTCTTGAATAATTCCATGCTAAAATAGCCTTCAGTAAGCTCAAACTAAAGAGGTTTATTTGAGCTTGATGGTGCACAGGGTGCCCAAAATCAAGTCTCTCTTATTAGAGGCTGGAATGGAGCCCGAATTTTAGATGTAATGGAGAAGCCTGTACAAATATTTGAATTGTGCCAGTTTGGTTGGTATAAGCCTACATTAAGTCCACTTTGATATGTTGGTAACTAAGAAAAGTGAAAAAAAAAGAAAAAGTGAAGAATACTTCTTCGACTTGATTTTTCAAGGAAAAAAGTGGAGAATGTGTTACAGAAACCCAAGGGAACCCTGCTTTAGCTCATATAGTTTCTTTCCCAATAATCAACTACATAGACAGTCTTCTACTACTACTTCTTTCAGTTGTTCCTGTTCATTCGGGGTTGCCATAGCAGATCTGTTCCACATATTTGATTTGGCACAAGTTTTACACCAGATACCCTTTCTGACGCAACCATCCCCAACCTATCCGGGCTTGGGACTGGCACCAAGAATGCACTGGCTTGTACAACCCTAGTGGTTATTTTACCTAATCTGCATGTCTTTGAACTGTAAGAGGAGACCGGAGCACCCAGAGGAAACCCACGCAGACACAGGGAGAACATGCAAACTCCACACAGAAAGGCCCCCATCGGACACGAGATTCGAACCCTGAACCTTCTTGCTGTGAGGCGACACTGCACCACCGTGCTGCCAATCAACTGCAAAGACATTCGTTTCATAAAATGTGTAAATTAAGAGCTTAATATCATCACTATTTTCTTTATATAAAAGCTAGGGTTTGCACAAGAGTCAGACTGTAGCGTAGATAGACCATGAAGGCACTTAATAATCAGATTAAACCAACTCGATGCATCTTACATTGTTTTTTCAAAGCAAAGGGAAATATTTGAAAAATGAGGAAAACTGGAATGACAACACCGAATAAGTTTCCTTCCACTCTGTATTTTCACAAACACTTCAGTCACACATTTTTGTTTCTGGTGATTCTTTTGCATATATTTTAGTCTAATTATTGTAAGTATTGTTGTTTTATCAGAATATGGTGGGGATTTTTCTATGATAAAAACGTTCCACCTACTGGATGGTTTTAGCCTTTCTAATTTACTAGCTAACCTGGCAAGTCATGCTGTAACGTTGCAGTTATGTGAAATGTTTCGCCTGGGAGATATTTTAATGAGTGCAAAAGTTTGCATAGCCTTAGAGCAAAACATAAAAGTACAGTACCAGTCAAAAGTTTGGACACCCATACTCATTCATAGGTTTTTCTGTGTTTTCTATTTTTGACATTGTGGAACAGTACTGAAGACATCGAAACTCTGAAATCACATCTGGAACATGTATGGAATTATGGAGTTAAAAAAAAAAGGGTTAAAACAAAGTAGGTTTCATATTTTAGATTCTTCAAAGTAGTCAACGTTTACCTTGACACTTTGCACACGATTGTCATATCATTACTTACAGACATGAAGTGGCTTTTAATTAATAAAAATAAAGAAAAAACACACTGAATTAGAAGGTGTCAAAACTTTTGACTGGTACTGTAGCTACAAGACTATTAGCTATAAGCATCATAAGTGTTCCATTACTATCACCTGTACAAAAAATAAAACTCAATCAATTTTCACCCCAAAACAAACATGTGCACTCGCTCATCCACATACTCCAATTGGGTGCTCATTATGTAACCCCATTTCCATAGTTACAGCAATCAGTATTTTTGGACCAGAGGAACTTTTTCATTGTTCTTCGAACTCTTGGATTGTTTTTCCCTCTTCTGTGTCTCTGCACTACAGGAATTGTGAACGATTATAGCTCTTAGAATGAGGTTTTGAGGGATTTTTTTTTAGCTCCTACTTCAGGGTCAGTATTCTCCCAGTATCCATGGTGTTTGGTCCAGATGCAAGTGCATGCTGATTGGCTGAACATGAGCCAATGCAGCACCAACATCCGCCATTTTTAAAAATCCATGTAAAACTTTAGTCGTGTAAACAACAGCTCTTAACATTAGCATCAAAATGGGGAGAAAAAAAATATATATACATGGACAAATAGATTGACTGTGAAAGCCAGGCTTTACTGAGTGTATATCAGATGGAGGAAATACAGCATGATTTTGACACATCCAAGTAAAATATTATAATTTTTGCTAGCATTTCCTGCAAACGTCACGCAAGCAAGATGGCTTACGTCGCTTGAGTGTTCCTACTGTTGGTATGAAGGCAAACAGAAACAAGGGTGCTCTGAGAGCACAATATCCCCCACTGGCAACTATGCCATAACTCTTGTAAAATGCGACTGAATTGAACGAAATTGCAATATGCATATTACTGACATACAGAAAAGAATCCTGTCAAGTTTCGTGAAATTCCTCCAAAAATCGTGAGGGAAGTTGATTTCAGAAAGCAAGCACACCTTTATGAAATTGCCAAAGTTTGTTAATAATCGAGGGTATAACTCTGGTAAAATTTGCTCAAATTAAATGAAATTTCAATATGTGTATAACTGTCATATAACAAAGCCTTTTGCCAAATTTGGTGAAATTCCTCCACAAACTGTGAGGGGAGTTGATTTCAGAAGAATGTATGCCTTCATAAAATTGTCAAAGTACAAGTTATTTAATCAAGAGTCAAAACTCTGGTAAAATTTTCACAAACGAAATTAAATCATAATATGCATATTACTGTCATATAACAAGGCCTTTCTCCAAGTTTTGAGAAATTTGTCCAAAAATTGTGAGAGGAGTTGATGTCAGAAGGCGAGCACACCTTCATGAAATTGTGAAAGTACAAGGTTGTTCATCAAGGGCCAGCCACAACTCTTGTAAAATGCGACCGAATTGAACAAAATTACAATTTGCGTACTACTGACATGCAACAAGGCCTTTTGCCAAGTTTGGTAGAATTCCTCCAAAAATTGTGAGATGAGTTGATATCAGAAGGAAAATACACTCTCGTGAAATTGTCAAATTATAAATTTGTTACTCAAGGGCTGTAACTCTGGTAAAATGTGACCGAATTTAATAAAATTGTAATATGCGTATTACCGACATATAACAATGCCGCTTGTCAACTTTCGTGAAATTCCTCCACAAAGTGTGAGAAGAGTTGATTTCAGAAGGTGAGTACCCTTTCCTGGGACGGACAGATGGACATCGCCACAACATAATCCCCCTTTGGGCCTTTTGGCCACTGGGGGATAAAAATGAGAAAAATCCAAATTTAATTGAAATAAGTTTATTCAAAGAAAAACAAATTCCTCATCAATAAATAATAATTTTCAACAAAAACACGTGCCACGATTATCGCCCCCCTGCATTTAATGCTTTATGCACCCTCCCTTTGGCAGTAAAACAGCCCTGAGTCTCTCCTCTCACATTTTATAAGGTTGAAGATACAGAGCAGGGCGTCTGAGTCCATTCCTCTTTACACAATCTCTCCAGATCATCCAGGGTCCTCGACCCTCTCTTGTGCTCTCTCCTCTTCAGCTTTTCAGTGGGGTTTAGGTCAGGGGACTTAGACAGCCAGGGCAGAAGCTTGATTCCGTGCTCAGCGAACCATTTTTATCCTGATTTTGACATATGCTTCGGATCATTGTCCTGCTGGAGGATCCAGTGACGACCCAGTTTTAGTTTGCTGTCAGAGGAGCCAGATTCTGATTTAAAATGTCCCAGTATTTCATGGAGTCCATGATGCCATGGACCCTAACAAGGTTTCCGGGGTCTTTGAAGAAAAAACAGCTGCAAAACATCACAGAATTTCCATCATATTTTACAGTTGGGATCGGGTTCTTTTCTTTAAAGCCATCCTGCTTTTTACACCAAACCACCTTGAGTGTTTATTGCCAAAAAGCTCCATTTTTGTTCCCTCAGACCAGAGAACACAGTTCCAGGAAAAGTTGTAGTAGAGTTTCACAATCTTCAGATGCTTACATTTGTGGTTAACTGACAGAAAAAGCTTTTTTCTGGAACCTTCCTAATAATCTGTTGGTATGGAGGTGACGTTTGATGGTGGGTTTGTAGACTTGGAAATCCCAAGATTTTACTTTTCCTTGCAATTCACCAACAGTGATCCTTAGGAATTTTTTGCTTCTCTTACCCTCCTCCTCAGGGCACACTGGAGAAAAATAAACTCCCCTCCTCTTCCAGGCGAGTTTATAACAGTTCCAGTTGGTGTCCACTTTTTTTTATTTTTGCCCTAACAGTAGAAATGGACATTTTCAGACAAGTAGCTATTTTTTATAACCATTCCCTAACTTATAAAAGTCAACACACTTATTTAGTTTGTGTGTTCTCTTATCTTTCCCATGTTGATGTTGAGGGAATTTAGTCTCTGTGTCACCTCATATTTGTTCCCTAGTTAATCAGGAAGTCATAGATTGCAGCTTGGAAGTTCCTACACACTCCAATCAACTCAAACATGCACAACTTAAATGGGAAGCGTGCTTCAGTTACATTGTGTTTACTATCATTTCCAGGGGTGCCAAGAACAGTGACATGTATTTTAGAATAGAATGTGTTTGTTTTTCTCTGAATAAATTTATTTCAGTTAAAGGTTGGATTTTTCTCATTTTTTCAGCGTGAGATGAGGCGACTTCACTAAAAGCTGGATTTTTTTCTAACCTTTTTTTTTTTTTTTTTTTTTTTACTAATCCTTACAAGGGTTGGCAATAATTGTGGAGGGCTCTGTAGTACATGTAAGAGTTTCCATTTAATAATGATGAAGAATAATATGTGTCCTCTCACACCAAACAGCTTAAACACACACATGGTAGACACACACACACACAAGAAGCATCCAGATGTATTTATGACTTAACATTGTTAACAATTTAGTTTTCATTTGTGTGTCCATCTGCAGAGATAAGCAATACTTTCAGTGTGTGTATGAGAAGAGCGGTGGAGGAGCGTCTGGGTTTGGGTTTGGGTCTGGGCGGGAAGGCGGGGAGGAGCTGTGTTGGGGTGTGTGATTGGACAGAGGAGGCCTTCCTGCCGTTTCTATGGTGATCTCCAGCTGCATCATTCAGACAGCATGGCAGCGTTAGAGAGCAGTCAAAGGTCATCATTTATATTTATCCTCAGCCCTTTACCTCTCTTCGTGTGTGCGTGTGTGTGCGTGAGAGAGAGAGAGAGAGGAATGGGATGGAGAGCCCCACCTCACTCTTCTTCTCTCTGTCTCTATTCAATCTCTCTCTCTCTCTCTCTCTCTCTCTCCCTCTCCCTCCTACACACTGCTTTATTGGCATTAATTTTACAAAACACATTACAACCTAACAGACTCATAACCATGACAATGCAGGTCCAGTGCGCGTGCACACACACACACGTTTTCTCTCTCTCTCTCTCTCTCTCACACACACAGGTGTGTTTCTCTCTCTCTCTCACACACACAGAGTAAACAGAGAAGTAAACAGAGAAATAAAGTGTGGGCGGGGCATTTGGTCCTTCGCTAGATGACTATTTCTCTTCATCCCACTCTTCTTCACTCACTTGTCTTCTTCACTTGTCTCTGGTTGTGTTCCAAATGCCATACCATACACACTACTTAGACTAAATTCTGCTCAAACTCAGTAGGTTTAGTGGACATTTACACCAGGGATTGTCTGGGGTTTTATCCAAGGTATTGACGTTGTTTTTCAACGTATAATATATTCCGAGATGCTTTTCAGTTCACCACACTTGTAAAGATTGGTTATAGTGGCTCTTACTGCAGCCTTCCTGTCAGCTCGAACCAGTCTGACTGTTCTTGTCTTGACCTCTTTCACCAATGAGGCATTTCCTCCCACAGGACTGACGCTCAGTGGATGTTTAAACTCCAGAGACTGTATGTCCCCAGGAAATCAGCAGTTTCTGAAATACTCAAACACATGTACAGTCTTTTTGTGCTTTCAGACTATACCTTTCAGATCAATGCAGACATAAACACGTTGAAGTGAAGCTATGGATGCATTATCAGACTATTCACAGACTGTTTTCTGCCTGTAACGTGACCTTGCTGTGACCTTGCAATCAGCACAGCTCAAAGGAAAGTAACCAGGCAGTCATTAAGAAAAAAAAGAAAAAAAGAAAATCCCACCCACCCTCTCAGACTAATTTGTTCTTCAAGCACATTTTTGTATGAAATAAATCAGGAAGTCTGTATGAATATGAATATAAGAAAGGTCTGGGCTCAGGTCGGACCATTCCCCAACTTTGATCTTCCTTCTCTGAACTCATTCCTTATCTCATTTGCATATGCGCTTTGGGTCATTATCATGTTGGACGGCGAAATTCCTCTTCATCTTCAGCTTCGCAACAGAGGCCAGCAGGTTTTATGGTAAAAGTTCTTGAAATGTCGGGTTAGTTGTGATCTTATCTGTCTTGACATCTTCACATTATTCATGGTGTTCTTTAGAAGATTGTCTTTGTGGCTATCTTTTGAAATTAAGACTAAAAAGTTCCTAAAAAAGTAATGTAAAATGTAAATAGGATTGAAATATGTTTTATCAGTTCATCAGCAGAAGCAAAATGAAAAATCTTAACAGTTAAAATATTGTTTAACTGTTTGATTTTCTTGCTCCAGTGATACAGGAGACACCTGAAAACTACATTATGGGCAGTGTTTGGACTTTGCTCTTATGCTGGTCTAGAATGGAGAAGTAAGGCGCCTCCATCCCTCCACTAGCCTGGGTGGACGCCAGTGTTGTAGTCGAGTCATTAAACCTTGAGTCCGAGTCCAGTCTCGAGTCCCCAGTGTTCAAGTCTGAGTCATTAAAGAAAATTTTGAGTCGAGTCCGAGAACAAGACTCCAACTGCACCATTTGACGGTGGCTGTTTAGTGCCATTTATTAATACAAGTGAAGATGGCAAACAATCCAGAACGGCAAGCAAAATCATAAAATGGTGAAACAGGCGATAGGTCGAGCGAGGCACAAACAGGCTATCGTAGATTCGGCAGAATCAAAGACGAGAAACAGGAAATCAGGGATCAGGGAACCAAACAAGGAAATAAGGCTCGGTAATGTATCAGCAATGCAACTCAATACTTCGCAAAGTAAGTGCGTTTTCGCAGTTTTTATATAGGTGCCCTGACTGCACCTTAATCCTGTGCAGGTGCGAGTCATTTACGGAACGCGCCCGAAGAGTCTATCTGATGGACATGCCAAGGCATGCAGGTGTGACACTCTTGCATGAAATTAGTACAAAAATGAATGTAGATATAAATATCTTATGCCAACTTATTTTGGCACTTTACAAAAAATAAAGAAAAAATCAGAGTCCTCGTCTCCAATTTATGAATCCAAAAGCAGTTAATGCACGAGTCCGAGTCCAAATCCGAGTCATCAGTCCTGAAGTTCAAGTCGAGTCACGAGTCCTTAAAATTAGGGCACGAGTTGGACTTGAGTACTACAAGCCTGTGATGAACAACTTGTGGTTAAGCTCCTGTCAACCTTCAAGAAGGCCTAGGGTGATACATTTTTGGTCCCACCCACTATCAATCAAAATCTGATTGGTTAAGTCATCTGTCACTTCCTACATAAACATACACTGCCATGGCCTTCTGTCCCGGCAATGAAGTCCGAACCAGAGCAGCTCTAAACTCTTCTCGGCCTAGAGACAAACAAACAAACAAAAAAACTCATTGGATAACTCAATTTTAATGCTTTCAGGACAGTAAATGACCTTTCATTTCTGAAGCAAATTGGATAGAAAATGAGATCGAATTAGAATTAGATGAGAATAATTATAATGAAATCATGAAAGAATGAAAGCAATTAAAGAATGAAAGAAATTAAATTAAACATTTGAAATGCTGAGATGTTCGGGCCTTCTCTGAAGACCGAGAAGGCCCTGATGGACCCCCTCTGTCTGAATGTTAATATTGTCTATGCCTTTTGAATCTGCATCTATTTATTAAAGAGGTAAAATGACCTAGATGATGGTTTATTCTTATCTTTATGGTAGAGCCATGGCATGTTGACGTCACCGGGGAAAACGCTGGCAGATTCGAATTGGAATTGTGTTTGGGGTAAAGGGCGGATTGATACAATTTTTTGAACACTTTTGATTTACTTCCTATGACCTCATGCTACAAGTTTCAGTTAATTATCATTTCCTGTGCGCATTATTGGAATTAAGCCCGTTTGGTTGATATTTTTTGCGTCAGTTAGTGGAATTAAATTTTTTCTAACAAAAGGATTCGGAAGTGCGGACGAAACAACGACCTGCTCATTCATTCCACGGTCTTACTTTGGAAAATGGAAAACTTTGAAAGGCTGATACAAGTGGAATAAAAGAAATTAGCACCTTTTTCGCCCCCCAAAAAACTTTTGATTCAATTATAGCTCACAAAAATGTTAAAGCACAGATTTTAAATGCACTTGAAGGACCAGATCAGTTCCAGTTTCCAGGCAAGCCCTTAGACGGAAGCTCCAAGGCACAAGACAGAGGCCAACCCAAGAACACCTGGAGCAGGGACCTCGAGTTGGATATATCAAGCAGAGTAGGCTGGAAAGGAAAGCTCAGGACAGAAGACTCTGGTGGACCGTGATCAACGGCCTTTGCTCCATGAAAAGGAGCAATAGGTGGAAGTCAGTAGGTTCCAGTCCACAAGCTGTATGTTTGACATAAAAAGGCTGGTAGTTCTGTAAACGTCATCTCCATGAAATAGTCCCAAGTGAAAGAAGCCAAGCTAAAGAAGCCATAAAGTTATGAATCAAACATACCATGCACTGAGAGGCTCCGGTTGAAATTATGGATTTTCTGAGGGGCGCAACCAGTCACCGAAGACGATCCATAATTCCTGGTGCCTCTCAGTGCATGATATCTTAGATTTATATCCCTCATCAAAAAATTCCAAACTTAAAGTGTTAAGATTGAATCTCGGCATAAATTCACTGGAGGCAGCCATGTTTGTTGTTTACGTCCGAGCAACCTTCGACCTCTGCATGTGCAATGTACCATGCGGTCGCCTGCCTCGCAAGGCATGATCATGATACGTGGATCTACACACATGGGCACGCACGCAAATCCTCGCGGAGCCACAGCTGTGACTCGAGTCGGCTTGATATCGTGACCCCAGTTCATGGTATATCCAAGATATACCATGACTGACTCACACCATATCCATTTTTTTCT
>JAODLJ010000025.1:52135723-52146446 GCA_027576115.1 Cathorops melanopus
ATGGAATTTTGAAACTTCCACATCATTGCATTCCATTTTTATTTACAATTTGTACTTTGTCCCAACTTTTTTGGAATTGGGGTTGTACAATCCACACAGATAAGAGGGTCCCACACAACAGACCCGATATTGTGGTGGTAGACAAGGACGAGAAAGTGTGTCACATCATTGATGTTGCTTGCCCAGGTGATAATAGGATTGCATTGAAGGAGGACAAGAAGATCGAGAAGTATTTTGATCTGGCAATAGAGATCAAGACCCTGGAGAAGATGAAGAAAGTTATCAGTCCAATTTTCATAGGAGCACTGGATAGCTTTACTGACAGACTAGAAGGATATTTGAGAGTTGAAACCCTTTACTATGCAGAAGACTGTTCTGCTTGGATCAGCGAGGATCCTTTGTCGAGCCCTCGACTGCTGACGCTACTTGTTGTGGCCAGCACAGGACTCACCAGTACATACATACTGTGAAGGAAATAATAATAATAATAATAATAATAATAATAAAAATAAATAAATAAACTTAGGAAAAACAATAGTGTGCTTCACGCTGCTCTGTCACTGCTTTGTGCTTAGCAAGCACACTATTAACTCTCCTTACTGTTTTCCCCAGGTAGCCATTAGTCCACCAAGTGAATTGTCTGTAACCTGCATAGCACAGAGACCTGTAAAATGAAAAAAGTCTTTGTTTAAAAAAAAAAAAAGATATCAACCCCATTCCAAATCTGAGAGGTCCATCTTAACCGGTGTAGTATGCTTGTATACAGCTTTTTTTATACAGTGTTCTCTCATTTTTGTTGTTTTTCTGTCTTTTTTTACTGTAGAGAATGAATGAGGCTCATGAATCAAATTGTCCTGCTTGGACATGCTTCATCGGAGACCCACTAAACTTCATATGCTACCTCAAGCCAACTCCCCGGACACATACATGCAATCAGTTCTGACCCTCACTTATCTTTTCCTTTCTTTTTGCTCATCCCTTTCCCCCCATTTCACTTCCATTCATTTTTCCCCTATTCAAATGAATGGAGGTTCAGGAGAAAAGCTTAGCGTCATGTCATGCTTTGCACTATAAAATATCTGTTTTAAACCATGCCGCACTCTCTGTTAATCTATCAGCACCATGTAGATCATGTAAAAAAAAAAAGATTTTAGAGTGTAAAGTGTCATGTCACGCTGTGAGTTGAGCCATTTTAAACTGAGCTTTTAGAGCGTTCACACACACACACACACACACATTTTTCTCGAACACTATTTGGTTTCCAAAAATGAAAGTTTGATTTTTGAAATCTTCAACTATTTTTATTTAAAATAAGTTTGAGAATAAATCTGCTGGAGGATCCCTTTAAGTTCTTTTAAAAACAACAAAAAGGTCACAAAAGATTCAACAGAAGCTGTCCTTCAGAAGAGTCTTTCAGAAGCTTAACCCAAGTCTAGCTGGTCACAAGGTTTCTGATGACCAACACCACCACTGATGAGCTCTCCAGTCATGGTTGACAGATGAGGGTTTTAGCAGTTTGTAGGTTGGTGTTGGTCCTCATTTCATCAGTGGTGTTACCTCATATGTAAAAGTAAGCCAATCCTGGACTTGCATACCAGGTTGCAAGTGCTGCAGGTGAACTCAAGAGTGGACGGGGGCAGTAAGCTGCTGGCTTTGTGATGGGAATACCTTTCCTGGACCTCTCTGCATGTCTGCTCATCAAAGAATTCTGCTGCATCATGGCATATTTCTGGCGCCACTGCTCAATTGGCCACAAAATACTATCTTTGGCATTTGATTGTCATCCATGCACACCACATGTCCCATCTATTATTGCTGATCTTTTACAACCATGTTCTCAATGCTTGGGATTGCACATCTATTCAGTACTTCAGTGTTTGGCACTCTGTCTTGCCATTTGATGCTGCAGATTGAGCATAGGTACTGCAGATGGAAGGACTCCAGTTGCTTTATATGGTGCTGATATAAAGTCCAGATCTCACATCCATAAAGAAGTGATGTAAGAACAACTGCTTGGTAAACCTGAATTTTAGTGTGCAAGCAGACTCCATGTTCTTTCTATAGCTGGTGGGTTAGCCTCCCAAATTCTGAGCTTGCCTTTGAGATGTGTTGGGAGATTTCATCATTCATCATGGTGCTGATTGACAGTGTGCTGCCCAAATAACAAAACTTCTGGACAGAGTTGAGGGGTGTGCCGTCAGTGGTTACATTAGGATTTTGAGGTGGGCTACCAGGAGATGGTTGGTAGATGACTTCAGTCTTCTTAAAGCTGATTGTCAGACCAAAGACTCTGGCAGCATCTGCAAATCGGTCCACTTTTTTTTTTTTTGCATGTATTCCAGGGAGTGTGCAATGAGAGCAGTCATCAGTAAACATGAATTCTCTCAGATGATGTTCCCTGATCTTTGTATGTGCCTTTAAGTGTTTCAAGTTGAAGAAGTTGTCATCAGTTCTAAATTATATCTGCACTCCTTTATCTTGGTTGTCAAAGGCTACAGTTAGCATAGCTGAGAAGTATATTGCAAAGAGTAGAGAGGCCATTACACATCCTTGTTTGATACCATTTGTTACTGGGAAGGCATCTGACACATTGCCATCTTCTAGCACTGTAGCAATCATGCCATCATGGAAGGACTGTATGATGTTAACCAATGCCATCACACCACCCACAAACAAATCACATACCCATAACCCCAGCTGGCAGAAGCACAGTTAATTCATGTTGCAACATGTCATGACTTAAAGCACCCGAACCACACAAAGCAGCCTAATCTGTGGAAAACAGAGACTAGTATGACAAAAAGCCAAAGTTCCAGAGCAGACTGGCAGAGTCAGTACACATGCTGAGTACAACAAGGTATGATAGTGGTGTTCGAAAGTTTGTGGACACTTTACAATTTTTTATATTTCTGTATAAATATGACCTAAAACATCAAATTTTCCCACAAGTCCTAAAAGTAGATAAAAAGAACCCTGTTAATCTCACTTCACTTGAGATTTGATTTGAAATGTTAAGAACATGATGGAGTTTGGGAGCCACTGTAGGCCCTGATTATCATTTAAACATATCATATTCCCCAGCAGGAACACTGCTGTGTTTGGAAATCTGTAGGAATCATCTCATAGAAGAGATTAAAGGAGGAATCAATGTGCACTGCTTCTCCCCTGCTGTTCCAGATGTGACAAAACCCCATAAAACTTAAATCTCTTCTGAATGTTTATCCTTCATGAGTCAAACACACCATCTGTTCATCAAATCACTCACTGCTCTGAGAGCATGAGGGAGAGAATATGTAAATCAGTGCTTTAAAACTGACTATTTTTCCTTTAATGTTTTGTTAAAATGACTAATAATGTGAGACATGGCTAATGAGCTATTTGACTTCACATAAGTAATGGTGAGTGAAATTACTGTTTTTGCTTTAAAAGGATTTATTTGTGAAGTCTTTTCAAGATGAACAAGAAGCAGCATTCACACTAGAGCAGGGAGTCAATGACACTCTTGCTAAACTGTGGAGAACTTGACTTTTTAATAACATGATATTTCATAGCTTTTCATTCCCTTCAGATGGAGAGCAACTCTCATTTGAACTCTCTATGGTGTCTTGTGGCAATGTGAGGAAAGACAAGGCTAACTGTACAGCAGGGCTGCAGGATAATAATCAGAATTATTTTAAGTATTTATTAGGAATGGCAGTTTGGAAATTAAAGACATTAACAGGAATTGTGTTTTCTGTAACATACTATATCATAAAACATACAATTTGTACACTTTGTACATATTGCATTTATGCCTGCCTGAGAAAATGCATGCTAATGTAAATGAAGTCATAGATTTGAGCACACATGCAAAATCCATATGTGATAGCTGTTATTATTCATTAATTGTCAAACATTAAGACAACTGTTCTTCAAATTCTGCCTCAGGTGTCATTAAAATATTGTGTGAACACAAACTTTCCCTGTCCCAAAGATCAAAGTTTTTCTTAATGTATGAAACAAATCATCTAATTTTTCATAATTAACATTCAGAAGAAAAAGAACGTTTCAGCTAAGCAATCAAAAGTTGGTTTGTCCTTTCAGAAACTCTAAGGCACACTGAATTCTATCCTTCTATCTGACAGGTAGAAAGCATGTCCCATCTAGATGTAGATATTTTTGAAAATGTAGGTTTTTACCCCTCCCATCTAGAAACCTGTCCACACAAACTGCATTTTCAAAAATACCTCCGTCCACACAAAAATGCAACTACACTTGTACAGATTGTGTCTGTAGCTCTATTTCAGTGCACATGACAATAGTCACTTCACTCATTAATTGTTATGTCTCATGATTAATAACTTTAAGAGCTGTGTATTGAATGATTGAAAAGTATAAATGCAGGAAGAAAACAACATGAAGATTCATATTTGTGGAGTGTTGAGGTGAAACTACCACTTACAAGTGCATCTCAAAAAATTTGAACATTGTGAAAATGTTCATCGTTTTCCATCAGTTATTTAAAAAAGTGAAAATTTAATATATTCTAGACTCATTACACATAAACTAAATGTTTTGAGATTTTTCTATTTTAATTTTGAAAATTATGGCCTATGGCACAAAAAAAATCTCAAAGTCTTAGAATATTTCATTTCAAGTTTGAGTAAAACATTATAAATTCCATGTATCTCTCAGTCGAGTGCAGTTCACACAACCACAATAATGGGGAAGACTGCTGAATTGACAGTTGTCTGGAAGACAAATCATCAACACCCTTCAGAAGGAGGGTAAGCCACAGAAGGTCATTGCTGAAAGGGTTAACTGGAAAAGGTGCACAAGCAACAGGGATGACCACAGCCTTGAGAGGATTGTCAAGAAAAGTCAATTCACGATCTTGGGAGAGCCTCACAAGGAGTGGACTGAGGCTGGATTCAGTGCATCAAGAGCTACCACACAAACTTTTTCAGGAAAGGGACTACAACTGTGACATTCCTCATATCAAGCCTCTCCTGAACCAGAGACAAATTGTAGAAGTGTCTTACCTGGGCTAGGGAGAGAAAATTGGACAGTTGTTCATTGGTCCAAAGTCCTCTTTTCAGATGAAAGTAAATGTGGCAGCGGGGGCATTGTCAAGCATCTGTCTGTAATCGGAGGGCAGAGTCAGGGAAGGTAAGTGGCAGAATCACTACACCTGAGTCCTATTAACATGTGTTTGTGTGTCTCCCCTAGTGATCGCGCCCTATAAATGGAGAGAGCGAGAGAAGAGTGGGAGCTCTCTCCACATCCAGACACTGGGAGTGTGTGTATGCGTGTCTGTGTGTGTGTGTGTGTGTGCGCGCTAGAGAGTAAAAAACTACTGAAAAGTGGCTTTAATAAAAAGTTTTGAGAACTTAGTTCTGGCCTGCCGCCCTTCTGTGCTCCACCCTCTCTCCAAACTGTCACAGTGGTGCCGAAACCCGGGCCCAAGCACAGAAAATCAGCCCCATGTAGTCCTCCCTGTTTGCAGACCTGGTCCACGCCCTCGCCGCCGCCCAGCAAAGCCAGCACCAGGCGCTACTCGCCCTCCGAAAGGAACAGGAACAATGCTTCGAGGCCCTGATGTTGGCGCAGCGGGAAGACCGACAAGCGTTCCGACACCTCCTCGCGTCGGTGGGGTCCAACAACTCCACCGCCGCGGGCCCGACTCCGATCACCCTCACCAAAATGGGCCCGCAGGACGACCCCGAGGCCTTCCTTACTTTGTTCGAGCAGGCAGCAGATGTGTCGGGGTGGCCGGTGGAGCAATGCGCGGCGCGCCTCCTCCCCTTGCTAACGGGCGAGGCGCAGTTGGCCACGTTACAACTCCCCACCGACCGCCGGCTGGCCTACGCGGACCTTCGCTGGGCCATCCTCCAGAGAGTGGGGCGCACCCCGGAGCAACACCGACAGTGCTTCCGCGCTCTGTGACTGGAGGAAGTCAGCCATCCGTTCGCGTTTGGCCAGCAACTTCGGAACGCCTGCAGGCGGTGGTTGAGGGCCGACAACCACGACGCCGAAGGGATCATCGACCAGGTGGTGCTGGAGCAGTTCATCGCTAGACTTCCAGAGGGAACTGCGGAGTGGGTCCAGTGCCACCACCAGGCGTCGCTGGATCAGGCCATCGAGTTGGCGGAGGACCATTTGGCGGCTGTTCTGGCGGCCGGACAGCAGACCTCCTCTTCTTTCCTCTCTGACTTTCCTCTCTTTGCTTTGCTCTGTAAGAATAAATTATTCTTTTACACACAATAGACACCTCTGTCAGAAATGTAAAAGACCAAGTAGCAAGCCACAACTACAGGACAAACAACTTTAGAAACTTAAATACAAGTTACATTCAAAACTGACTAAAAAAAAAAAAAGCAAATACACTAACTTACCATATACTCATGGATTAGATCTCCATCATTTTCGCCAAGGTAGAGGCAAAGTGCCCTAAGGACTGCTGCCCTTTTGGAATGAACATCACTTGTAGCCTGTGTGAAGAGATTCCACTGATTAAAAACATTTCCAGACACTTGAATAATTACAGTATTTGGATTTCTCAACGTTTGGTTATACTGCAAATAGCCTTATTCCTTTGATTACAAAATGATAGAGGTGTGCAGTTATATAATGTGTGACATGTATGGATGTGTCGTATGAAATCACAGTTTTACTTTGTAGTGCACATTGACTGTCCCACCTGAGAAAAAAGGGCTGCTTTAGCTACCATAACGTTTCATTATAATTTTTTGGAAATGTGTCTTACAGTAATAATCCAGGCTGTTACTGAAACCAAAATGGCACACATATGACTAAATTTAAACGACACTGAATGAACATAGTTACCTCTTGTAAGATCTGCAGATGTTTAGCTAGTTTCTGGCCAGTGACCCCTCCCTTCTTCTGTAAAACTGATGTCAGCTGAGGCTGAAGACTGTCCAACTGTGCCATGAAGGTCATCTGAAGTGGATGGGTTGTAATACGCTGAAATTCAGCATTTATCTGTTACACATAAAAGAAAGTGGCAGAAGACAAAGAGCACTGTGTTTAGTCATTTATGTAATGGTGATCCAAGAAAAGGCTACACTAAGACCTCACCATTAACTGAGGTTGGTTTCATGGCATAAGCATTTGTGTACCATGTTTTAGTCAACTACTAACTAATCCTAATTAAACCCTAACTAATCCATGAAGAGAAATACCATTTTTTAAATCATAACACATACAGTGAAAATGCACAACAAAAAGAGGCAAATAGGATGGAAGCACACATGTAGGATTTACCTCATCAATATGGAAAAGTGCAGGCCACCTCACTTTAAACTCTTCAGCACCTGGACTTCCACCTCTTTTCTTTGGTAGGAGAATGTTTTAGACATCTTCTCTCTTATGTTTGATGCCCTGTTTCTTTGTCTGACATCATTCAAAAGTTCAACTCAAAGTTTCCAGACTTTCATCTGTTTCACCAGTGCGATAAGGACAATAGTTGACCTCTGCCTTTTTAGCTTTCTTTACATTTTTGGCTGGGAAGCATTCATCTCTTGACTTGTTTTTCAACGCATTAACAATCACTTCAGGACAGACAATGTTCTCCATATTTGTCCGGTAATTAGCCATTTTGTATTTCAGGCTAATCATCCAGCCATAGTATCCAGTGGCAGACAGCTCTCGCAAACAGGGAAATTTTTTGATGAGTGCCGCTGCCCCAGAAAGTAAATGCCCTCTGATATCAGCAAGCCAGGCAATTCATTAAGGTTAATGAGTCAGACATGTAATGAAAAAAGTTCATTGATAAGCTGGAGCAGGAGTTAAGTCACTTAAAGTCTGACCGAGTCAAAGCAAATTCAGCTCACCATCTCTGATAGCCCTCCCGGAACCGGGTTTCAAACCGAATTAAAACCTAATTAAAATGAGTTGGTTCGTGTCTAACCACACGGACAATAGATATCTTATAATGTATTAGGAGCATGTTAATAAGCTAGGTCACACATAGACATGTAGCTAGCTTAACTGTCCAATAGGCTCATAGGCCGTAACTACTCCAGTTTCGATCAAAATATTTTAAAAATATTAATACACCATGGTTAAAGTAAAACTACGACACAGTGATTATTATTAAAGACTTACCCAAATAGGAATGAGGAGTAAGGTGCACCTCACCTGGCACCTGTCTATGTGTCAGCCCTGTGATGACCTGGTGACTTGTCCAGGGTGTACCCCGCCTCTTGCCCATAGTCAGCCGGGACCCTGTAGGACAGGATAAGCGGCTACAGATAATGGATGGACTTTAGCTAGCTTTGTTAGCCATTCAACATACCATACTTGCCAGCCATGAGGGAAATTAATTTTTAAGAGGAGAGAAAATTGTAATGCTTATCCGAACTACAATAAATACCCCATTAATAGTATTCATAGATGACTTCAAGGGCGGCATGGTGGTGTAGTGGTTAGCACTGTCACCTCACAGCAAGAAGGTTCTGGGTTCGAGTCCAGTGGCTGATGGGGGCCTTTCTGTGTGGAGTTTGCATGTTCTCCTCGTGTCTGTGTGGGTTTCCTCCAGGTGCTCTGGTTTCCCCCACAGTCCAAAGACATGCAGGTTAGGTTAATTTGTGACTCTAAATTGACCGTAGGTGTGAGTGTGAATGTGAATGGTTGTTTGTCTCTATGTGTCAGCCCTGCGATGACCTGGCGATTTGTCCAGGGTGTACCCCACCTCTCGCCCATAGTCAGCTGGGATATGCACATGATTTAGAAGAGGATAACTCAACTGTGTTAGGCTAATTTGACCCCAAGAAATAACTTGGGATGTGTGCCAAAATCGCTATCCGGGGCGAACAGCCTGAAAATTACCAATCCAAGATGGCCACTGGTATTACGGTATTATTATTGTGTTACTCTTCATGTTTCTAAATCTTGGTTTATGTGACACGTAAACAGTAATGATGTTAAAAGTTGCATTCTTGGCTGTTAAACATTTAGGCTCTCAAGATATTACTGCCTACTAAAGTTTTGTTCTGTATTTTTCACTTTATCATTCCACTGATGATAACAATTGAAAATACAACTTCTTTATATTAATCAAATGCTTGCTTTCATATACTCTCCTAAATTATGTGCATAGGTCTCCCAATTCCATGATTTCATGTTTGAGGTAGGGTTATTCAGGTTTTTCTCATGTTTTCTGTGAAACTGCAATTTTGGCCAATTTTTGGTGTTTTTTTTAACCTTGCCCTTGACCATAGCTTATTCCCTTTTCCTTCAATCATGAAAAGGATGTCACTAATGGATTCCCTATACCAAAAAATCCATAAGATAAGGTATTGCACATACTTCTGTGCTGAGTGGTTCAAAAATTGATATTTTCAATATGGCTACCGGCAGCCATCTTGGATTGGTAATTTTCAGCCTGTTTGCCCTGGATAGTGAATTCGGCACACATCCCCAGTTGTTCCTTGGGTTCAAATTAGCCTATAACAGTTGGGTTATCCTCTCCTCAATTATGTGCATACATATCTAACCCAGGTCCTCTACTAACGCACTCCTCTTCCCCCTAGAGACAAACAATAAGCAATCAAGTCCGCAGTCAAGTTAACAATATGTGTTAACACCATAAAACAAAGGCTTAACTAGTCTCACTTAGGTGTCAAATTACTAACAATTATCAAGAATGGCAATAACTGGCTTCAAAAATCCCTTAAAATGATTTTTTTTTTTTTAACAAGCTAGAAACAGTTTCACTTGAGTCTTTACTCTGTCATGGCTACTCGTTGTCACATCCGTGCACAGCACCATTAGGACTAATTATCATGCAGCTGTTCTGAATTCGAGGGCAATCACAGCCCGCGCTTATTAGGACTCACTAAAAACCACAGACTTCGAAGTATACGCACTGTACCTAGTGTCTTGCATTACCCAGCCTTTGTGCTGTGTTGCTTTACTGGTTTTGACATGCTTTTGAACTTTACCTTTGTGATTACCTCTGATATTCTGATTGTGCCTTGCTCAACCATCGCCGGTTCCACAACCCTGCCTTTGTCTTACGGTTTTGAAATGTTTGCCTGTCTTTTTTTTAAATAACCACTCTTCCAGAAATGACAGTCACCCGTCTTCATTACATGACGCTCGTGAACATAAGATACTCTCTGTCAAAGACAAACTTCATATTCTAGACTGTCTGAAGTGTGGTGAGAAAGCACCCCCTCCCTCTCCTCACTCCTTCCCTATTCCAGCCCCGCAGAGACTGGGGCCCAATTCCCCCAATTCCCTGCACTTTTGTCTGTCTTTATGTCTCCTTACCCCTTTTTTCTCCTGTGTCTGTGCTACCACTATCCTCCTCTCTCTCTCTCTCTCTCTTCCCACACGTGAACCCATCTGTGCTCACCAAAATCAGGAGAAAAGTCCAGGCGCGTCTGCCGGCACAGCAGGAAGGCTGGGGTTTCCTGGGATCAGCACTTCTGCAAAGAGGCAGGGATTCTGATTAGCATTTCTGATGCGCCACAGGCTTCCCCCGAGCAAGAATGTGCCAAGTCTCTGAGAGTATTCAAGGGGGTACACATCAGGCTTTGGTTGATTCTGGTTGTAATTAGACCTCCATGCATCAAAGCCTGATTTAATGCAGGGCACTGGGAAATGCACAATTGGTGAAGGTATATACACAGGGATGTTCACAAATACACTATATTGCCAAAAGTATTTGCTCACCCATCCAAATTATCGGAATCAGGTGTTCCAATCACTTCCATGG
>JAODLJ010000025.1:52321613-52335579 GCA_027576115.1 Cathorops melanopus
CTCCCAGTCTTTGCTACATATATATATATATATATATATATATATATATATATATATATATATAGTACCAGTCAAAAGTTTGGACACACCTACTCATTCATAGTTTTTTTTTCTGTATTTTGACTATTTTGTACATTGTAGAACAATACTGAAGACATAAAAACTATGAAATAACATGGAACATATATGGAATTATGTGGTAAACAAAGAAAAATGTTAGACAAACAAAATATGTTTCATATTTTAGATTATTCAAAGTAGCCATTATTTACCTTGATGACGCTTTGCACACTATTGGCATTACCTTAACCAGTTTCATGAGGTAGTCACCTGGAATGCTTTTCAATTAACAGGTGTGCCTTGTCAAAAAGTTAATTAGTGGTATTTATTGCTTTCTTAATGCATTTGAGATCAAACAGAAATAATAATAATAATAATAATAATAAAGTAAATAGCCCTCTTCAACAACTGTAGTAATCCATATTATGTCAAGAACCACTCAACTAAGTAAAGAGAAACGACATCCATCAATACTTTAAGATATGAAGTGTCTTTTAATTGATAAAAATAAAGAAAAAAACATTGGACTAGAAGGTCTATCCAACCTTTTACTGGTACAGTATATTACAATAGAAATGGTTTTGTACATCATAGATACACTGTATGCACTTACACTTTGGCATAAAACTCCAAACTTGGTATATCTGTCATTAAATCACCTTTCTGCAGCTCTGCTACTGAAAAGTGTGATACCTGCTTCAATGAGTCAATTCCTCTTTCCATTTTGACCAGTAGGTGGAATACTAACAGAGATAAAAAGTGAGCACAGAGCCCCCAGGATAATCAGTTACTACAGACAAACATTAGTACAGATTAAAAAAAAAAAAAAGGACCAACAAAAATTATAAATAAATCAATTAATCAATTAATAATCATTACATGCATCAAAATAAATGATAGTTAAAAAGAGCTTGAGTAAATGAACAATGTAATGCTCACTTATACATTAGTATTTGCTGTCTGCCATTGTAATTTTACCTCTTCAGTCAGACATTTGTGCTGTCTTGAAACTATGAATCATGTTTTTAAAAATGGAATTATGATTATTTTTACACTGCAGGGTATGTTTGTCTTGGGCCTCCCCTATGCTGTCCTACATGGTGGTTACCTTGGGCTCTTCCTCATCATCTTCACTGCTGTGGTGTGCTGCTACACAGGCAAGATCCTCATTGCGTGCCTCTATGAGGAGAACGAGGAGGGAGAGCGTGTACGTGTGCGTGACTCATATGTGGACATTGCAAATGCTTGCTGTGCGCCACGCTTCCCTGTGCTCGGTGGCCATGTTGTGAATGTGGCACAAATAATTGAGCTGGTGATGACATGCATCCTTTATGTGGTTGTCAGTGGCAACCTGATGTATAACAGCTTCCCAGGCTTGCCCATTTCACAGAAGGCATGGTCAGTGTTTGCTGCGGCAGCACTCGTGCCATGCGCCTTCCTACGCAACCTGAAGGCCGTTTCCAAGCTAAGCCTGCTGTGTACAATTGTACACTTCATCATCAATGTGATGGTGATTGCCTACTGCCTGTCACATGCACAGGACTGGGCATGGGACAAGGTCAAGTTCTACATTGACGTGAAGAAGTTCCCGATCTCTATTGGCATTGTTGTTTTTAGTTACACATCACAAATTTTTCTGCCCTCCCTTGAGGGCAGCATGCAGAAGCCCGCTGAGTTTCACTGCATGTTGGAGTGGACACACATCGCTGCATGCATCCTCAAAGGCCTATTTGCCCTTGTAGCCTACCTCACATGGGCCGACGACACAAAAGAGGTGATCACAGATAATCTGCCACCTGGCATACGGATGTGGGTGAATATCTTTTTGGTTGCTAAGGCATTGTTCTCCTACCCTTTGCCCTTCTTCGCTGCTGTAGACATCTTAGAGAAGTCCTTCTTTCAAGATGGAGCCGCATTCCCAAACTGCTATGACACAGATGGGAGGCTTAAGTCCTGGGGTCTTGCGATGCGAATTGTACTTGTTGTTTTCACCCTTCTCATGGCTATCTTTGTCCCACACTTTGCTCTGCTCATGGGCCTTACTGGAAGTCTCACTGGTGCTGGACTATGCTTCCTGTTGCCCTGCTTATTTCACCTGAAACTTCTCTGGCGCAAACTTCTGTGGCACGAGGTCTTTTTTGACATCTCCATCTGTATAATAGGAAGTATATGCAGCATCTCAGGCTTTACTTACTCCACTGAAGGACTCATTGAGGCCTTTAAGTATAACACTCCAGATTAAGATATGATAGATCTTTCTTTAATGCTAATGCAATGCTCCTTGATTACAGATTGACCATTTTAGATGTGTTTCAATTAAAATCAGTCTACGTACAAAACAATTAACCTAAATATTTATTTCTTGTTAAAGATTGTTGTGATAATTTGATTGTGTACTTGTTATTTTGTTAATAACTCCTTAGCAATAAATAACTGAGCCAATAAATGTTGTGATGAGTGCAGACCCTGCACACATCTCTTGTGTACAATTATTCACAGGGAAATAAAAATCAACATTAGGCATTAGGAAAGTAGTATAGCCTACTGAAAGGTTTAGAGAAACTGAATACAGCATGAAATGTCAAAGAACATCAGGCCATAAACAGTAAGACCTTTTAAAACACAAATAATTTTATTTATTTATTTATTTATTTTATTTAATTAAATTTTTTTTAACCAAATGTGTTCAGATTTTTCAAGCACAAAAGCAAATGTAAGTGAGTAAAATGAAAATGGTTGACAAATGAAGTGAATCTCTGAGATTTTATTTCAAAGCTCAAGGGCGGAGAGGAATCCAAGCAACAGATCAGCAGAGTTAACCAAATATTCAGCATCAGAAACTCTCAGTAAATTTTCTCTAGTATAACATGGTTTATTTTCTACCCATTTTATATGTTAAGTTAGATTGTTTCATATCCAGTGTATGTATTTATGAGTGAAACTGCGATGCTGTGGAAAAGTGACTAAGTTTGTATGTTTAATGTAACCGAAACCTCGGATGGGCTTGTTGTGCATTCAAAATGTGTACAAAAATAAAGAGAGTATACAGCCTGAAGATACCCCTGAAGTCAATAAATTGAATATTTGTTTAATCAGTGACCTCTTGGCCTTGTATAACAAATACATACAGTGCAATCAGAAGTTTACATACACTCACCATGGACATGAACGTCATAGCAATATTGGGCTTTCAATTTTTTTTTTGAACTGTTCTTTTTCTGAGAAAGAATGATTGTACAATGTGCATCTTTAATAGAAAAAAAAAAACAATTTAGTGCACAAGTTGTAAATTAATTTTGGGTTTCTTAAATCAACGCAGGGTCAAAATTAAGCATACAGGATCAAAAACATATATACATGCACTCAAACATTCAGTTTATAAATTCAGTGGTGATGAAAGTTCCAAAATGTCTTTTAACTTGTCAAGGCTTCTTAACGTCCCATTCGTGATCATGACTGACTACAGCTGACAGCTTCTCTGTGCCAACCTAAAAAGGGTTTGTTTGACAAGTACAAGTTATTGGGAGGTGTAGCCCTTTTGCCAAGCTCTGGAAGAAGACCCAAACCCTAACCCTTTGCTGAGAGGAAATTGGTTCAGATGTCAGGAACAACCCAGGAACCACCAAGGCTGTTATGAACTAGAACCTGGTGGGACACCAGTATCATTGTCTAAAATCAAGTGAGTTTTACATTGCCATGGACTGAGAAGCTCTTGACCAAGAAAGAAGCCCTTGCTCCAAAATTGACACCTTCAAGCTTGACTAAAGTTTGCAGCAGACCACATGGACAAAGAAAAAGCCTTCTGGAGGAAAATTTTGTGGTCAGATAAAACAAAGATTGAATTGTTTGGCCACAATGACCAGAGGTATGTTTGTAAAAGTAAAGGTGAGGCATTCAACCCCAAGAAAACTGTACCAACTGTTAAGCAACTGTTAAGCATGGTTAAACAAAATGGATGGAATAATGAAGGAAGAGGACTAACATCAGAATTCTTCAGCATAACCTCAAACCATTAGCTAGACAGTGGATACTTGGACACAATTGGATGTTCCAACAGAACAATGACCCCAAACGCATCAAAGCTGGTTGTGGAATGGCTTTCCCAAAGTCCTGACCTTAACCTTATCAAAAATATGTGGACAGTGCTTAAAATTCAGGTCCATACCAGGAAACACACAAATATAACTGAACTCCACTAATTTTGCCAAGGAGAATGGTCAAATATCCAACCAGAATTCTGTCAGAAGCTTGTTAATGGCTACCAAAAGCATCTGGTCAAGGTGAAACTTGCTAAGGGACATTGCTGTATGTAAATGTTTGATCCTGCATGTATAATTTTGACCCTAAATTCATTTCATTCATCCATTATCTGTAACTGCTTATCCTGTGCAGGGTCACAGGCAAGCTGGAACCTATCCCAGCTGACTATAGGTGAGATTTGATTTTGATTTGATTTATTTTTTGGATTCACAGACATTAAAAAAAAAAATCTAAAGGATGACATGTTAAAGTGACAACACTTATTTCCAACATGGTCCTTGATGTTAGGACATACAAAAAAAAACACATACTTGACAGACAGATCAAACAACTAAAAAAAAAAGCCTCATCATAAAAACAAATAAATATCACAATTCTGCTAAGTACAATCTCAACTATTTTATCATGGATCAGTTACTCTGTTCCATAGAAAGATTTTTACCTGACTTCTAAAAGCCCTTCTAATGTTTAAAACTTTAATGGAAAGAGGCAGGCTATTCCAAGCCATAACACCAGTATAGTAAAATGTGTTTTTAGCTGCGTTATTGACTCTGGGCACTATACAAGAGCAAATACTTGCCCTAGTGTAATGATCATGCTGTGTATGTACCATTTCTATATGAGAGTGTAGGTAATTGGGAGCATGTCCATGAATAACATTAAACATGTGATTTAGCTTCAGCTGCTCAACTCTAAGATATACTGGCAGCAATCCTACCCTTTTAAATTCAGTGCTACCAATGTGAGTACGAGGGGATGTATTTAATAGATACCTTATAATGTTATTTTTCCTCAGCTGCATTTTATATTTAAGTTTAGCTGATAAACAAGAATACCAAGCAGAACACACAATCAAAATGGCACTGAATCAATAACAAAACAAGAAGCTTCTTGACAGAGAAAGCAAAATTCTTTGTCCTACGAAACAAAAATTTAACTTTACTGGCACTCTAGGATAATGTTTCACCGCTTCAACTTGGATAATGTTTCACTGTTTCAACTTTCACCACTTGTGCTCTCCCTAGTGTCTCACCTTGCACCAGGCATTGGTGGATTGAGGTCTGATTACAACCGGAATCCACCAAAGCGTAATATGCATTCCCTTGAACACTTACCGGTATGCGATATGTTCCGGCCTGATCGGGGGCAGTTTCTGGCATGTTGGGGATCTGGATTACAGCTCCCACCTCCCTTGTGGAGCTCCGACTCTGGAGATGCTCCGATTCCCCTCTGTGCCAGCACAGAGGCCCAGGCTTTTCCTCTGCACTGGTGTTATGGATGTCACTCACCTGAGGAGGAGACAACACAGACATGGAAGAGAGAGATAGGAGGACATCACGGGTGTGATGGGCCGGCAGGGGAGGAGCTGGCCACTGCCTCGGCAGCAGGGGGATGGGGTGGGGAGGAGGACGAGAGACAGGGGAGAAAGAGAGAGAGAAGACAAGCAAGGGGAGGCACCTCATCTGCCTGCCATTGGAGCCATGTCCAGATGGTCCTCTGCCAGCTCGATGGCTCGTTCCAGCAATGCCAGGTGATAACACTGGACTCATTCTGCTGTTCCTTCTGGAAGTCGAGAGATAAACTGTTCCAGTGCCACCAGATTGACAATCTCATCTGCGTCGAGGTCTTCCACCCTCAGCAACTGCCGGCAGGTGTCCCAGAGTTACTGGCCGAATGCAAACGGCCGGCCGGCCGACCTCCTCCAGTGCCAGCGTCCGGAAGCACTGGTGATGTTGTTCTGGGGAGCAGCTGACCCGCTGCAGGATGGCTTTCCTCAGGTCAGCATACACCAGTCAGCTGTCAGCAGGGAGTTGCTGCGCTGCAAGCTGTGCCTCACCAGTCAGGAGTAGGAGGAGGCACACCACACACTGCTCCAGCGGCCACCCCCACGCCTTGGCTGCTTGCTCGAAGAGGGCGAGGAATGCTTCTGGATCATCCTGTGGGCCCATTTTTGTGAGGGTGCCGGCTGCAGTGGTTGATGCCCCTGCTGACACGAGCAGGTGCCGGAACACCTGGCGATCTTCCTGCTGGGCCAGCATCAAGGCTTCGAAGTGTTGCTCTTGTTCCTTTCGGAGGGTGATCAGCACTTGATGCTGGTTCTGCTGGGCGGTCATGAGGGCAAGGATGAGCTCTTTGAATGGGGTGTTCCTTTCTGTGCTCCTGAATTTCGACACCACTGTAGCAGTTCTTGATGTGGGTGGAGCACAGAAGCACAGCAGGCAAAAGTTGATGTTCACACAAACACTTTATTTGGCTTTTCAGCTTGCTTTTGCTCGCTCGCTCACTCACACATGCGTTGTGGTTGGGAGGGAGCCCCTTTTCTCTGCTCTCTCCCTCCTTTTATGCTCCATCCCTGTAACAAACAAACACACACACACACACACACACACTAATTGACAGCAGGTGGAATGACTTAGCCACTTACCTTCCCCGACCCTGCCCTCCATTCACAGACTGTTGCTCGGCCATACCCCTGCTATCACAATATATATAAGTTTTTCCAGTCTTCTACAGTTGCAGGTCAAGCTTTATTTAGTCATGCAGTAGTATGTTCAAGATTAACAATGTTAATAAGGCTATGGATCCAAAATGATTTCCTACAGATATCGTGAGTAAACCAGTGTTTTATATTTGTTTTCTTTGCAGATGTAAACCCAGCAAATATCATTTCATATTGAATTTGCTTTTGCGAAATGTCAGTGTTATCATTAAGGAGGCAAAAACCAAGATTAGGAATATAATAAATTTCAAGTAGATCTGATAAGACAGAGTTTACATGAGTCCAAAAAGAATAAATGACTGGATACGACCAAAACATGTGGAGAAATGTTCCAGGTGAGGTGCTCTTGCATATGTGACAGTCATATGTAACCTGTAGTTTCATCTGGAATCCCTTATAGGGTGTAATGTAAGCTCTGTGAATGGTTTTAAAGTGAATTAATTGGTGTGCTAAATTCTGAAAGGTCAAACTCAATTTGGACCACACCCTATCGCAGTTTACATTTATATTAAAATTTTCTCAACTCCCAATTCCAAATGGATTCAACTGGCAGAGGCTTCACACTGTATTCAATTAGTTTGCTGGATATTATAGACGTGGATTATCTGCCAAATACAGACATGATCCATTCTAACATAGGATGTGAGGGGAGGGGAGAGTTCCAGGGAACTCCAGATGCTTTTAAGGATGATCTTAGCTGAAAGTATACAAAATAAGAAGATGCAGGAAGGGAGAACCATGTTCTTAAGTCTTGGATTGAACAAAGACCTTGAGTGTCATATATATGTCACCAAATGTGTTTATTACGAGAGATGACCAGGAAGGTTGAGAAAATGGTTGGCTACCACATAATAGATTCAGGTTATGCCATAGTGGCATGTTCTGACAGAATTTAAATAGAATAGAATAGACATTTATTGTCATTGCACAATGGGGTACAACAAAATTGTGGTAGCTCTACTCAAAACTGTACAGAAACAAATAATAGAATAAAGTAATAAAATAAATAAAATACAACATATAAAAAGGTAGCATTGTCAAATGTCCAATACAAGTTAAAACTTTCAATAAAAGTTCTTAAAATAGTGCAAAAGTCCTTGAAGCTGGTGAAGGAGCTGAAGGAGAGTGCGTGTGTGTATGTGCACATGTACGCATGTGTGAATTGAATTTATTTGAAGTGTGTGTGTGTGGGGGGGGGGGATTTGTCAGTGATTGTTTATGGTGTGTATGGCCCAGGGGAAAAAACTGGTAGAAAGTCTAGTGGTATGGAATTTGATTGACCTATAGTGCTTTCCAGAGGGCAACAGGTTAAACAGGTGATGGGCTGGATGTGAGGGGTCTGAGGTTATTGAGTCGACCCTTCTGAGGCAGCGGGACCTTGAGATCTCATCTAGGGAGGGCAGAGAGCAGCCAATTTTTTTTTTTTTTTGTGCCATATCTATCACTCTCTGTAGGGCTTTCCTGTCCTTTGCTGTGCAACCTACATACCACACACATAGACAGTACATGAGCATAGTCTCCACAGAGGAGCAACATAAAGCCAGCAGCAGCTTCTTTTCCATGTTGTTTTTCTGAGCACATGCAAGAAGTACAGCTGTTGCTGTGCCTTCTTCATGACAGCTGTGGTGTTAATAGTCCGGGAAAGGTTAGCAGAGATGTGGGTGCCCAGAAACTTGAATAAGCTAAGTATTTCCATATATTCTCCGCTGATGAAGAGAGGGCCGGGGTTTGTTCTGGTCTTCCTGAAGTCAATGATGAGTTCCTTTGCTTTATTGGTGTTCAGTAAAAGGTTGTTTCCTGAGCACCAGGCAGTCAATTTTTCCACTTCATCTCTGTATGCAGTCTCATCTCCATTGGAGATAAGCCCAACCACAGTGGTATCATCCGCAAACTTGATGATGGTGTTGGTGGGGTGGAATGGAGTGCAGTCGTATGTAGAAAGTCCATAGAGTAGAGGGCTCAGCACACAGCCCTGTGGAGAGTCTGTGCTGAGTGTGAGGGTGGAGGAGAGGTGGGGGCCAAGTCTGACTGACTGTGGCCGGTTGGTGGGGAAGTCTTTTATCCAGTCACAGGTGGGAGAGGGGATTTGTAGGTCAGACAGTTTGCTGACCAATATGTCCGGGATGATGGTATTGAAGGCTGAGCTATAGTCCACAAAGAGCATCCTCACATAGCTCTTCCAGTGTTCTAGGTGGCTCAGTGCAGTGTGAAGTGCTATGGTGATGGCATTCTCCATCGATCAGTTTGCCCTGTAGACAAACTGGTGAAGGTTGAAGAACAGAGGAAGGCAGTCTCTGATGTGTTGTGAGACCAGCCTCTTGAAGCACTTCATGACTACAGATGTGAGAGGTGTGGGTCTATAGTCACTGAGACTGTCGATGGCTGTTTTCTTGGGTATGGGGGATGATGGTGGCAGACTTCAGGCAGGATGGGATGGTAGCATGTGTCAGGGAAAGGTTGAAGATCTTGGTGAGGATTCCTGACAGCTGGTCTTTGCATGCTTTGAGCACCTTCCCCAGGATGCTGTCAGGTCCAGCAGCTTTCCTTGGGTTCACTGTTTTCAGTACATGTCTCACTTCATGTTCCTGAAGAGAGAACGTGTGGGTGTTGGGGTTGGATGAAGGCAGTGTGTTTGCATGTCTGTGAACCTTGAAGTGGGCAAAGAAGCTGTTCAGCTCCTCTGCCAGCTTGGCGCTGCCACTGGGGATTACTGGGGTGTGGCCTTTGTAATTAATGATGGCCTGGATGCCCTGCCACATCTGCCATGGGTTGGTGTCTGTAAGATGACCCTCAATCTTCTTCCTATAGGTGTCTTTGGTGCGTTGTATGTCTCTCCTCAGGTTGGCTCTTAATCCACAGGCTGCTCATCCATCATTCAGCCTTCTTCCACACCTGTACAGACTTTGCAATGATGGGTCCGGATTTGTTGTTAATTGTTTTGATTGTTATACTAGAGAACAGAATGTCTTGCAGCCTGTGTGGTACAAACCTTATTAGATTCAATCATTTTCCATGCAGTTGTAGACCATAGGTTAATCCATGTGCTGAGCACCCTGATTTGAAATGACCAATAATAGAGTTCAAAGTTTGATAGTGCCAAACCACCCAACAATTTGGGCCACTGCATTGTTATTAAATGAATCCTGGGCCTTCTCCCATCCCAAATGAATTTGGAAACTATACAGTGAATGTAATTAAAGTAATTTGGACGAGGACATAGTGGCAACATAAAGAAAAGAAAATTGAGATGTGGCAATATGTTCATTTTAACTGTGGTAATTCTGCCTTGAAGATATGTTTTTAGATTCTTCCATTTTTGAGTGTCTGTCTTTATCTTGTATTGCATAATGCTGAAGTTGTCTCTGTTTATTTTGTATATGTTTTGATGAATTATAATGTCCAGATATGTAAAAGACCTTTTAATCTGAATACATGCAGTGATGGAAGCATTTGTACTTTTATTATTCAGAAGGCATCAGGGCTGACTTCATCCAGTTTTTTTTTTTTGTAATCTGAAAGGCCACAAAATTATCAAATTCCTTAATTCTTGGGTGAATAGGCATGTCAAAGTTATTTAAAAACAAAATAATATTATCTGCATACAGAGATGATTATGATCACAAATTCTGATGAGGGAAGCTGTGGATTGTCAAATGTCTTGTGCTAGCGGTTCCAGGGATAAACAAAATAACATTGGCAGAAGTGGACATCCCTGTATTGCTCCATGCTGTGAAGTAAACGGGGGAGAAATTATGTTACCTGTTAGAACACTTGCAAAAGGTGAGTGGTATAGTGTCTTGATCATTGCAATAAAATTATGCCAAAACCCAAAATGTTGTAATACTGCCTGGATATATTCCCACTCTAGCCTATCAAAGGCTTTCTCTATGTCAAGTGAAAATACTGCACATGGATTTGAGTGAGTGTCTGCAGCATCTACAATATGTAGTAGCCTTCGTATGTTGTCAGATGTAAAGTGTCCCTCAATAAATCCTGTTTAGTCTTCATTGACAAGAGTGAATAACCTTTTCAAGGCACAGAGCAAGATGTATGCACTTTAAGATCACTTCTGAGTAAGGATATTGGTCTGAACCTGGAGCCGTCAAGGGGATCTTTTTGCTTTTTCAAGAGAACAGTGATGAGTAATTTTTTTTGGTCTCTATGAAAAGTCCAACTCTTAATTGCAAAATCAAGAGTCAAGCGTAAGTGCACCAACCATGTCCCAAAGTTCTAAATATAGCTCAGGTGGAAGGCTATCTAAGCCAGGTGACTTGTTATATCGTGGTGCTTGGAAGTTTGTGAATGTGTCAAGGATTGTAAACCTCAAGGATTAGCAGTTAATTTGAAGGTGAAATTATGTTTTCAATCAATGGGATGACAATCAGGTGTGAGTGGGCACCCTGTTTTATTTAAAGATCAGGGATCTATCAAAGTCTGATCTTCACAACACATGTTTGTGGAAGTGTATCATGGCACGAACAAAGGAGATTTCTGAGGACATCAGAAAAAGCTTAGTTGATGCTCATCAGACTGGAAAAGGTTACAAAACCATCTCTAAAGAGTTTGGACTCCACCAGTCCAAGTGTGGCAGCGAGTCGGGCATGCATATCCAGACCCACGGACAGAGACCTATATTCAATATCATTACCACTAGTTCCAGAACACTGTCCACTGACGAGATTTAAACTTTAACTGAGCTACTGCACTTGCTATTATATTTTATTGCGTTAGTTTTTTTTTCCTTTTTTGCAACCAGTATGCATGAATAAAACTTTAGATGCAGTGATAATAATGAGGTTCAAATTATTTCAATGGCTTCACAGACAGGATTGAAAATAAAATACAAGTTAAATAAGTGAAGAAAACAAAACTTTTTTTAATTAATTAATGTATTTATTTTTGTCCGATTCTAAGCAGGAAAAACTGGCATCATTGTCGTAGACAACCCCGCTGTGCCCAAGACCAACAAATTTGGGCACAAAAATACCAATTAGGGAAAGGTTACCTTGGAACAGCAGTGACTGATGCCAACCAGGACAAAAGAATACACAGAAATGTCTATTTCTCCTTTTCCTTTTTTATTTTGTATTTTTTTATTCCTTAGAGTTTTATATAGTGAAAGGTCACATCCAGCAATAAGCACACTAGGTTGCCTTGATGAATCATTATTCTGCTTTATTCAACAAACCTTTGGACTGAATGGGTGTTATGGAGCCTTTGTGTGTGTGTGTGTGTGCGTGTGTGTGTGTGTGTTTTCAACAGAACTGAGTAAATGCTATGCAAACCAGATTACCTTCACTCAAAAGGAATGAGTTTTATTTGTAAATCATGAAATATTTATTATTAAAAAATAGTAAAATGAGAAACAACAATCAAGATATAAATGAGCTTTTCTGCTCAGTGTGGTTGTGAAGAGTGGTTATTACTTCCTGTCAGGCTGAACAAAGCTGGTCATTCTCATCAACAAAATACTTTCACCAACAGAACTGGTAGAACAGTCTAGAGACTTGTGTGTAATGATGCTTTTTAATGACTGGGTGGCACGGTGGTGTAGTGGTTAGCACAGTTACCTCACAGCAAGAAGGTTCTGGGTTTGAGCCCAGTGACTGACGGGGGCCTTTCTGTGTGGAGTTTGCATGTTCTACTTGTGTCTGCATAAGTTTCCTCTGGGTGCTCCAGTTTCCCCCACAGTTCAAAGACGTGGTAAAGTTAGCATGGGGAAGCCTTGGCTGAAGTGCCCTTGAACAAGGCACCTAACCCCCACCTGGGTGCTGTAGCTTAGCTGCCCACTGCTCTAGGTATATGTGTGTGTGTGTGTGCTCACTGCTTCAGATGGGTTAAATGCAGAGGATGAATTTCACTGTGCTTAAGTGTGCATGTGACAAATAAAGGCTTCTACTTCTTTAAGCCACTGCCACTTATTTAGCTTGTAAACATCCCAGGAGATCAGCAGTTTCTGAAAAAAAATACCCAAACTAGCCTGTTTGGCAACAACAACTGTGCCATGGTCAAAGTCACTGAGATCACATTTTCCCCCAGTCTGATGTTTGATGTGAACTGAAGCTCTTAACTTGTATCTTCATAATTTTATATTGCCACAAATCAGTGGGACGGTTGGGACGGTATGTTGAAACTAAAGTTAAACTGAAAACAATGATTTGTAAATAATCTTTGACCTGTATTGCACTCAAAACAATACACCAGTATTTTATTTGATGTTTTACCTTATGAACTTTTTATTTCCTCAAATAAAGACATTTCAATTTTGATTCTTGTGACACATACACACACACACAAAAAAAAAAAAAAAAGTTGTGACAGCAAAGGATTTATCACTTTGTAATATTGCCATTCCTTCACATAACACTTAAAAGATGTTGAGGGACTGAAGACACCGAGTGATGAAGTGTTTCAGATGTTATTTTGTCCCATTCTTCCTGCAAACAGATCTTAAAGGTGTGCAACAGTACATTATTGTTGTCATATTTTTCATTTCAAAATTCTCCGCACATTCTCTATTGGGGACAGAGGGGACAGACACCCTCTTCTTCCACAGCTGTGCCTTTGTAATGTGTGCAGAATATGGTTTTGCATTGTCTTGTTGAAATCTCCCTGGAAAATATGTCGTCTTGAAGGCAGCATAGGTTGCTTCAAAATCTTTATGTACTTTTCTGCATTAATGCTCCATCACAGAAGTGTAAGTTACCTTTACCAAGGGCACTGACACAACTCCATACCATGACACACACTAGCCTTTGGGCTTGTTGCTGGTAATAGTCTGGATGCTCCTTTTCATCACTGGTCCAGAGCACACAGTGTCCATTTCTTACTGTTCATACTTCCAGAAATGTTGGGATATTTTCCAAAATACAATAAAAACAAAAAAAAAATGTGATTTGTTAATTCATGCAAACCTTTATTTAACTGACAAAAGTACAAAGAAAAGATTTTCAATATTTTTACTGATCAACTGAATTGTATTTTGACTTCCTTTTTGCACATTAAACAGACCCTCCAGGATTTCGCGATGTTGCGATTTGCAACTTCAATGCAAATTCAACCAATCCCCGCGAATTCAGGGCGGTGTTGCAATTATATCCAATCACCGCAACTTTCCCGCAAATTTGACCAATCGTTGGCGTCGTC
>JAODLJ010000025.1:52654954-52668612 GCA_027576115.1 Cathorops melanopus
TTACTTTCACGTTATAAGTTAAACAGATGTTATATTAAACTTTGTCTTGTCAACATTTTGGAAATTGTGTTCATTGAGATATTGTTTAAAATGTTACTTTTCAAAGGGGGTGTACTCATTTACGCTGAGCACTATATTTATTTATTTCCTAAATTATATGAAACTTAAAACTCATCACTTTACTCAGTCACACCTTAGAGTGCTGAATGCCCACTTATGCATTCATAAAAGACTATTCACATGGTAATTACATGATAATTACTTTTACTCTTTCAGTTTTGATTGGTCCCTCTTTTGTGGTGGGAACACCCACCATAAACAGGATAAAATCTGTCAGCCATAGTTTAGGCTACCTGTTTGGAGGTAAAACTTCTTGTAAGATGGCACACAGATTTGATGCTCAGGAGGCACTTCAGATGATTCAGGACAGCGAATCAATTTCAGCAGTCCATTGGATCTTGAGAACCAATGACACTGATGAGCAGTGTCATTTTGAACTTCAATTCGATCCAGCCGAAGATCAACTCGAGTAAGTGCAAATATTTCTTCTATTTCTTATGAGCATATCGGTTGATATGCATGTGGTGTAGTGCATAATCTTTCCATGCCTCAAGTAAATAAAATGTACACCAGCGCTTGTTTGCTCTGTTTTTTTTTTTTTTCTGGCACTAACGATTTTGGCATGCTATCAATTTCAACAAATCTAAGCAGTATTTTTAAAGTCATATGACTTTTTTGTATTCAGCACAATTTCACCTATAATAATAACTATGCAGTATGTATATCGTGATTGTACTGAAATTAAAATTTTAAAAAAAACAAATAAATGAAGATTTTGTAAAAAGCAGGTTTAGAACTGTGCTGGAATGTGTAAAAGAAAAAAACCTTACCCATTGTGACTAACCATTTTGATCACTTGAGGTGATGGGATTAACAGTTGGCAATGGGAAGGGTATTGCTAATGCACTCATTGAATTGATTTTTTTTTTTTTACTCCTCTCATTAAATATCCCCCCCCCCCCACCATCTCTATTTTAAAACAATAAGACATACATTTTTTTGATGGCCAGTTAATTGTCCAAATCAATGGAGCAGATTCAAGTTTGTGCTTCATACATTCCAAAGACTGAATGGAAATCACCTCAAGTGACCAAAATGGCTCATCACAATGAGTAAGATAATGTGTTTTCACATATTCCAACACAGTTCTAAAACTGCTTTTTTACAACATCTTTATCTTAATTTTTTTTTAAGTACTCTATAACTGATTAGACCATTGTCAAATTAACATTAGCAGTTAGCACTAGCTAGCTTTGGTAACATGCATCAGCAATATCAAGGCCATGTTAATACTTAAAGGTCCAGTTCCTGAACTGAACCAATGCCAGAACAATCCAACTGGTTCAGTTGCTGTTTACAAAGGCAAAACTCAAATGGTCCAGAAATTGTGAATAAAAACCATGTTCTGTTTGATTATCAGTCAATACAGCCAGTGGGTAAGAGGACAAGAAAACCCTCCTGATTTGTACTGGGATATTGTTCATCATGGAATGCCATCAGGTTCTGGTCATCTTGTTAATGATCTGGAGTGCATATCAGCAGATGCACATTAAATAACCTAATGCTGCAGGCATTTAGGGCAAGACACTGCCATCAGAGGAGCTTATTGCAGAAGACTGCTAACTTTGATGAGATCTCACCATGACCTGATTGCACTTACTGTTGCATGTACCATACTGTATGTCATAGTGTTTCTCTTTAGTGACAGTGACTGTGTGGTTAAGATAGTGAGAAAAGCACCATATGACAACTTGATGCTTCAAATAGATGTTGAGAAAAGCTGGATACACCAACTTACCTTAGGTAAGGTTCAACTATTGCTCTGGTTCACTGGTATGGGTTACTGGTACACCTAAATAGTACAGAACTATCACTGATATTATTTCCAAGTTTTTTCCCCTCCTATCACAAATAAAAGTGTAAACTCTTAGTTGATTTGGTCAGTGAGTAGTATTGTGATGACTGAACATTATTTTTTTTAATTGGTCAGGATGTCTAAATAGAATATGTTGTAAACTGACTGAAGACGATCATTGGGCCTCTGCAGGAGATGGTGGCAACAAGGCCCCATCTGGCCAAGTGAAAACCTAAAAATGAGGCTGCATATTTTTCATCCCTGTGTAAAGACAACGAAAAGTTTTGATATAAAGTACATAGATTAATTCAAAGGTGAGTAACAATGGCCTATATTTAAGTATCGTTTAAACTTTGTCACTTTTTCTGACTAATCATCTGTCTGTGAGGTCGAGGAGTGTTCAACTGCTACCACTTTCAAAATGGAGATTTCCTTGTTGAATACAGAGGTGGTCATAACTAAACAAGAATATGAAAGCTGGCACATGATGCACTTTTTTTTTAAAGAAAAGAAAGCCCATTTTTAAAATATAGTTATGAAGATAAATGATATAAACTAATGATTCATGTGAATAATTGAAAATAAAGGAGCTCACACAACTAAGATATCCATCTCCAAAAGTTAGTCTCTATGCAGAAAAAACGATTTCATGGATGCCACCATTGAAAATATTTTAACCAATCAGAAAAATCCCCCTGATCATTTCCAGCAATGCTTGGACATCATTTGGGCACAAGACATGGAAGCTCCATATAGTGAGTAAGACTTGAAGCTGCTGGAGATTTCATCAAAAGTTTATCTGAAAAGAAGTTTGAAATTCCATTTCTCTGACAAAAAAAAAAAAAGTGGATGGGGAAAGATACTGATGTTGCTGATAAATAGCGAGGGAAGACTGAACAGCTGATGTACTCCTGTGTGACTGAATGGGGGAAGTTGACTTTTCATATTTATGTCCCCGGTACAAGTAGTGCTGCCATGACAGCCTCATTCTGCAGACTGTAACCTTGCTAGACTACCTACAAACAGATCTGCATACAATCTAACTTACCTAAATCTGTTGAAGAGGCAAGTGCGCAAGTTTTTCCATGTTCCTGGCAGCATAATCACTCATTAGCACACTTAACATGCTCTCGACTCATTCATGAAAAATTTCATCAAGACATCACCAGACTAGCCTACCATAATGACCATGGTAGACAGGCCAACCCCAGCAGCAATGCAGAAAGAGGGTAAACAAACACTGCTTTACTATACAGGATTCATGTGAACATTACCTGAGGATGCAACAATGGCAGAGGTGAAAAAAACAAACAAACAAACAGCCTGCATTAATTCCCAAAGTACAAACATGTAAGAAGGTAATGGATAAATGCCATTTCCCGCACAGGGACAGACCTCTCACGGGCTGACTGGAATGGTCCTTTGGGTGCAAAAATGGCACATTTGCAGCTCGTGTGCTAGGAACATTTTGAAGAAAATTTTCACTCAAACAACTCAGATGCACTGGGCATTAGGAATACTGTACAAGCTAATGCTGAATCCAGATGTGGTTCCCACAATCTTCAGCCAAAAAGCAGACAAGACAAATGAGACAACACGATCAGTAGTACACAAAAGTTCAAAGGGTAAGAAAACTCTAAATATTGTTCACTTGTGTGTAACCAATTGACATGGTAATGCTCATTTATCATGATCATTATTCATGGCATGCTTGTTCCACACCACAACATAAAGTGACATGACAAACATGAGTTTAACCAACCTAATAATTTATGAGAGAAGAAAACAAAACAAAAAAAAAAAACACTATGTCTAAAGAAATGTGAGTATAATGTCTGAATGGGTGCAATGAATGAATCAGTATATGGACCAATGGGGAAAACAGAGGAAAAGAGATAGTGAGAAACAAGTGAGGTGGGGAAAGAAAGGGAGAAAATAAGCAAAGTGCCTGTGTCAAAGAAAACTCAACTAGGTGCCTAAAACTGTCCTGCCTCTGAGAGGAGAACCCCTTTTATAGCCACACCCCAGGTACAGGTGTAAATATATTAATCAGCTTAACCAGGTCCAGCCCTGCCCATGCACTGACAGGGAAGGACCTGAAGGGGGCACAGGAGGATCGTAACACCTCCCACTGGCAGTAAACCCACTGAAGATCAGCAAACTACAAACATGGATCCTCCAAACTACAATTCCCAGAACACACAGCACCCTCTGTCACCCACCTACTGAATCACAGTTGGCTTCCATTTCCTCATCACCTGTCGCTCCATATAAGCTCCCCTCACAAACATACCTTTGTGAAGTGTCATTTTGCTACCAGTTCATACCAAGCCTTGTATCTTTGACTGCCTACTACATTTCTGACCCTTGCTACTTTCTTCTCATTTCTCGCTCTTTGCCTTTCTTACATAATGTTTTGCTGATCACCTGACCCTTGCTAGTTTACCGACACAGATTCCAGTCTCTTGATTTGACTAAAGTGCGAGTTCCACCAAAGCAGGATCTCCTTCCTGGGCTACATCAGCGCCAGTGGAGTAAGCATGGACTCATCCAAGGTCTCAGCCATAACATCCTGGCCAACACTCAGGTCTATTAAAGATCTTCAACACTCAGGTCTATTAAAGATCTTCAACACTCAGGTCTATTAAAGATCTTCAACACTTCCTAGGCTTTGCAAATTTCTACTGCCGGTTCAGCTGGAACTTCAGCACTCTGGCAGGCCCTCTAACCACACTGCTGAAGAAAGGTCCCAAGAGCCTACACTGGAACACAGCAGCAGAGGAAGCCTTTAACTAACTAAAGCAAGCCTTCACATTAGCTCCCATATTCTAGCATCCGGACCCTGAAAAACCATTCATCGTAGAGTTTGATGCGTCCAACCATGGGAGTAGGGGCCATCTTATCCCAGTGTTTTGGGGAGAAACAGAAGCTACACCCTGTAGCCGCCTTTTCAAAGAAACTAACTTCAGCAGAGAGAAATCATGATGTAGAAAATGGAGAACTGCTTGCTATTAAACTAGCTCTTGAAGAGCAGCAGCACTGGTTAGAGGGAGCCACTCACCCCTTCATCATCCTCACTGATCATAAAAATCTTGAGTACCTCAGAAAGGCCTAGAGGTTGAACCCACATCAGGCCAGGTGGGCACTATTCTTCACTCGCTTTGACTTTCTCATTCCGTCCAGGTTCCAAAAATGTCAAGGCAGATGCTTTATTCATGGCATTCAGGCTGTCCCACCACAAAACCAGTTCACATCCCATTGTTCCACCACAATGTTTCATGCAATCCATCACCTGGGAACTGGACAAGGAAATCCACAAATCACAGCCTCAAACTCTGCCAGTTCACCTCCCACCTGGCCTTCTCTATGTGCCGAAGCATCTTTGCAGTAAACTCATCACCTGGGCACATTCATCTCCCACTACAGGACATCTGAACAGCCAGCATACACACCAGATGCTAAGGAACAGGTACTGGTGAGAGAACATGTCAGAAATTAACCAATTCATTGCCTCCTGCTCCAAATGCTCTCAAGCAAAGGTCCTTAGAGCCACCACCCCCCCACTGGCAAACTATGCCCACTACCCATTCCGCAAAGGCTGTGGTGTCACCTGGCTATTGACCATCACGGATCTTCCTCCCTCTCAAGACAACACCATGATAATGGTAACCATAGACAGATTTTTGAAAGCCTTGAAACTTATCCAGCTGCTTGGGATCCCCACAGCCTTTCAAACCACAGAGCTCTTGTTCCAGCAGGTCTTCCGGTACTACGGCATCTCAGAAGACATAGTTAGCGACCGGGGATCCCAATTCATTTCAAAGTTTTGGACAAGTTTCATGGAGAGACTAGGGGTATCCGTGAGCCTCACTTCCAGCTATCACCCTCAGTCCAATGGTCAAGTAGGGAGAGCTAACCAAGAAATCAGCCATTTTCTCAGGATTTATTGCATGCACAACCAGGGGTACTGGGCACATTTCCTGCCCTGGGCCAAGTATGCAAAAAACTCGTTAAAATACTGCCACCCAACTGACACCATCTCAATGCATACTTGGCTACCAACTGCCCTTGCTTCCCTGGGATGACGTACCCAACCAGGTACAAGCTGTTGGGGACTGGTTCAAGCACAGTCAGACCATCTGGGAGGAGATTGACCAAGATCTGGAGTCAGTCTGTGTCAAGTACAAGATATATGCTGATAAGCATAGGGGAGAGACCCCTGACTTCCTCCCTGGTGACAGAGTATGGGTGGCCACAAAAAAAATCTAAGGGAAACCAACACCTGCAGGAAGCTCCAACCTCGATACATCGGGCTATTCAAAGTCCTGCATCACATCAACAAAGTGTCATACCGTCTCAAACTCCATCCCCACAGCCAAATATCACCCATACTCCATGTTTCATACCTTAAACTTGCCATCACAGGACCCCTCACTGGCAACACACTGACCCAAGAACACCCCTCACTCAACCTTGAAGGAGATCCCATCTACCAGGTCAACAAGATCCTTGATTCAAGATGTAGAGGAGGCCAAGTTGAGTACCTGGTAGACTGAGAGGGGTACAGGCCAGAGGAACAAAGCTGGGTCAAATCCAAGGACATCCTTGACCCCCTTTTGAAGCAAGAGCACCCAGAGGTAGGGGTCGTTCCAGAAAGATTGTAGCTTCTAGAGGTAGCTCCTTGGGGGGGGGGGGGGCTCCTCTGTCAGTAAACCCACTGAGGATCAGCAAACTACAAACATGGATCCTCCAAACTACAATTCCCAGAACACAGCACCCTCTGTCTCCCACCTACTGAATCACAGCTGGCTTCCATTTCCTCATCACCTGTCCCTCCATATAAGCTCCCCTCACAAATACCTTTGCGAAGTATTGTTCTGCTACCAGTTCATACCAAGCCTTGTATTTTTGACTGGCTACTACAGTACATTTCTGACCCTTGCTACTTTCTCGTTTCTCACTCTTTGCCTTTCCTACATAACATTGTTTGCCAATCGCCCAACCCTCGCTAGTTTACAGACACTGATTCCAGTCTCTCGATTTGACTTTGTTGACTGTCTGCAATCTGTCTTCCTCCATGCATACATCTGTAAGTGCCTGCGTTCTCACATCCACCTTAGAAAGAGGTTTATTGTAAATAAACCTTAATTACACAAACACAAAGAAAAGAAAGACCACCTGTGAACAATTTATAACTCCTTCCATCTTCCTACATCCTGGGCCCTAGGACCTAGGAAAGACAGGACTAGATAAAAAAAATAAAAAAATAAACAATGAAAAAAATTAAACCCTAGACAAGGAATAAGCTATTATATTATTCTTGCCTCTGATGTACTGGATCCAAAGAGGGTACTGTTGGAGAATTAAACTCCAGTGCATAAGACATTGATTCTGGTTCCACATTCTATCAGTAAACACTAACAGGTTGTGGTCAGTGAAAACTATGGAACTTGGAGATGAACCCAAGTATACTTCAAAATGTTGAAGCACTAAAATGAGAGCCAGCATTTCTTGTTCAATGGTTGAATAAGCTCACTGATGAACATTAAATTTCTTTGAAAAATAAAATACTAGGTGCTCCACACCATCAGTGCCCAACTGTAAAAGCACAGTGCCAGCACCACTCTCACTGGCATCAACGGTGACACTAAATGGGCGGTCAAAGTGTAGGGCCATCAACACAGGAGCTGCAGCAAGTAGAGCCTTAGCATTACTAAAGGCTTCCTGACAATTTTTAGTCCACTCATACAGAACTTTGGGACTAAGGAGGTTTGTTAGGGATGCAACCACAGTTGCAAAGTTCTCACAGAAAGCCCGGTAATATCCTGTCATCCCAAGGAACCTCCAGAGTCCCCAGTGGGTCCAAGGCACAGGGAACTTACAGATGGCTTCAACTTTCACTTCAACAGACCAAACCTGTCCACCCACCACCACCTTACCAAGGTAAATAACTCTGGCTTTCCCTCATATTTAGCCAGATTTATTGTGAGATTAACTGCAGTGAGTCAAGTAAAAAGTTTTTTGATCTGGTCCAAATGATTGGCCCAAGTGGCACTATAAAGAACAACATCATAGAGGTATGCATCACAGCCACGCATCCCAACCAAGACCTGATTAATGAGCCTTTGGAATGTGGCCAGAGCATTTCTGACCTGAAATGGCATGGCTTGGTATTGCAAGAAGTGATCAGGTGATACAAAAGCAGAGAGCTCTTTAACCTGAGATGTTAAAGGTACTTGCCAATACCCTTTTAAAAGATTAAATTTACTGACAAAGGTAGCAGACCCAACATGGTCCACACAGTCATCACACTGCCGTAGGGGATTGAAGTCAGGTTTTGTAACAGCATTGATTTTTCGCTAATCAGTGCAAAAATGATAGGGGAGCTCCACACACTAAAACTAGGTTCAGCAAGACCATGGGTTAAAAGATAATCTACCTCTTTACTCAAGTGTTCCCTTTTCTTTGGATTGACCCAGTATGCATGTTTTATAGGTGGGGCTCCACCAACATCAATATCATGTTCAATCACAGATGTACGGGAAGGAACATCATGAAAGAGAGAAGGGAAATACTTTATCAACCCAATGATATCAGTTTTCTCCAGCTCAGTCAAGTGAGAAAGATGTAAATGTAACTGCTAAAAACTCAGTTTTTAAGGCAACCTTCCACAACCACCTGTGATGGACCATTCACCCCCTCTTCTAATTCCTCACTGACAAAATCTGCTTCCCCTATGTCCTTACCTACAAATAAGGCACAGTCTGGCTCAGCAGAGCCCTCTACAGGCATGGTGGCTATTAACCCAACAGATGTAGGTGATACAGAAGAAAAAAAGGCTTTAGCAAATTGATGTGACAAGCCTGTCACTTTTTCCTCTGATCAGGAGTGTTCAATACATAGTCATTATCGGGCAGACATTTAACTATATCATAGAGGCCACTAAATTTTGCCTGAAAGGGACTATGCACAAGTGGTAACAATGCTAAAACTTGATCACCAGACTTAAAACTGCAGTGTTCAGCCTTACAGTTGAACAAGTGCTGCATCTTTAACTGGGATTTACCCAGTCGGCATCTAACCGCAGCCCTGGCTTCATATAGATGATACTGAAAACTGCTAACAGTCTAAGATGTTAACTGGTGCTTCTGCAGTAAGCCATTCATTGGCCAAGACTGCTGTTGGCCCTCTTATGGCATGGCCAAACACCAACTCATTAGGGCTGAAGCCCGTGCTTTCCTGAACAACTTCCCTAATTGCTAGAAGTAACCAAGGGAGACCCTCCTCCCAATCAGACCCAAGTTTTATACAATAGGACTATAAAAGAGACTTTAATGTCTGATGGAATCATTCCAGGGCTCCCTGACTTTGTGGATGGTAGGCAGTGGATGCATTATATTTGGCTTTCAGTTGTCGCAATGCCCTAGAAAAATGTTTTGACAAAGTTAGATCCTTGACTGCTTTGCATGACCTTAGGTATACCAAAGATGGACATGAAATTAGTAAGGACCTTCAAAATGGACTTTGTAGTGATGGACCTGAGTGGATAAGCTGCTGGGTAACGTGAAGATTGGCACATCACTGTCAGTAAAAACCTATGCCCAGCCTTGGATTGAGGCAAGGGACCTGCACAATCGATCAGAAGGTGCTTAAAAGGATTAGATATAGCAGGGATAGACTGTAGGGGAGCAACAGGAAGCTTTTGATTAGACTTACTTAACTGACATACATGGCATGATTTAATAAAATTAGACATCTCTTTAACTTTGGCCAGAAAAACCAGCGCACAATCCTATCATATGTCTTCCTCACTCCAGTATGCCCAGTTACCCCATTATGAGCCAGTTCCAACACTGTGGTGCAGGTTGTTGTTCCCTGTAAGTTTAGAAAAGCAGTGTTAGAAAATGTGTCCTGCTGGGACACCCACTGTCGACACAATAGGCCATCATGCATAAAATAACCAGATAAGTCATCCATAGCTTTCTCATTGAAAGAGGCCAAAGACAACAAAGGCTTAAGAGAAGTGTCAACTGACTGTTCTCTAATCAGTTCTTCTAGTGAAACCTTAAACAAAATCAGACAAAGAACAAGCATCAAATTCATTAGAATCCAACATGATGGAGGTGGATTCACCATTAACCATGTCCATGGGAGGGACTACTTCCATAGACTCCATAACCGCTTCCACATCTAAATTTTCATAACTGCCAATGGAGTCATCAGTGGTAACAATAGCGGTCTTTATCAGACCATAACTAGTGTGCTCAGGCTCTTTGTCCATAGGTGCAACCGGAAAGGTGTCCTCTCAAGGCACAAAACCTGAGTCAACACCAGGTCAAAACATTTAGCCATGGCACGAGTAACTGCACATGCTGAGAAGACATGATGTCTACATGAACACTCAATTTCCTGAGTTTTGAGGATAAGTAGACCTGATGTAAAGGCACCTGAACAGGAGTAATTTCAAATCCTCTAACCAAAACATGTGTTCCAGTGGCAGTACAATCGGAAAGAGGGAGTACACCAGGCAACAAAAAGGACTGAGCTGCACCAGTATCTCTGAGAATGCGGACAGGTACTTTGTGACTGATCAGGTAGACACAAAACCTTCTGTTATAAAGGGAATGTGGTCAGAATCACCTCTGTTTTAAGTGACCTTGGCAGTCACAATAGACCCTGCACAGTCATGCAAACTAGACAAGTCTGTCTCACAAGATGTTATTAAGCCCACATATTTGAGAGTTTTTCCTCATCTGCTAAGGGCCAGACAATCAGAAACCTTATGGCCTACCTTCTTGCAGTAAAAACATGTAACCTATTACTTGTTAGTAAGAGGATGGCAGAAGTTAAATGAAGATAACTGTGGGGACTTATCTGCACCTCCAGGTTGTTCATCTCTGGGAGGATTTTTCACTCTAGCCTGATAGCTACCCCAGCAGCAGTCAGGAACATGTTTGTGTGTCAGCACATTTATCGGCTAGAACAGCAGCTTCCTCTAGCTTGCTCACCTCCTGCTCACTCAGATAGACAGCTACAGATTCAGACAGCCAATTCAAGAAGTCCAAGAGAAGCAGTTGTTTTAAGTCCTCCCTAGATTCTACCTTCTGTGCACTGCACCACCTGTCAAACAAGCCTTCCTTCTCCCTAGCAAACTCTACAAAAGTCTGCTGCTCCAACTTTCTTGCATTCCTGAACCTCTGGCGATAAGCTTCAGGAACTAGCGCATAAGCATGTAAAATTGTAGCTTTCACCATATCATACTGGGTAGTTTGTTCCATACTCAGAGCTGAAAACACCTCCAGCACCTTTCCTGTAAAAACACATTGAAGCATCAAAGGCCAGACTTTTTTAGGCCAGTTAAGGGTGGCTGCCATTCTCTCAAAGTGAGCAAAATATCTATCCACATCCTTCTCCAAGAAGGGTAGGAGAAGCCGGATGTTTTTACCCACATCAAATGCAGGCTGATGGGAACCCAGAGAGGTTAAGGTAGCTGATATAGGACAAGGAGACTGACTTTGTTTAAGGGCCATCTCTAACTCAAGCTTTTTGAGGGCAAACACATGTTCTTCATGTTGACATTTGCATTCCATACACACGATTTCTAATTGATGTTCAAATTTGCGAAGCTCAATCTCTTACTCAACCTCCAGTTCCGTCTCTTTAAGTGCCCTAGCCTCACTGTCTTCCGCTTTTCAAGTTGAAGAAGTTTACCTGATGAAGCCTCTGCTTCTTTAAGCACCCCTTTTAAAACAAGCTGGTTTTTAATCGCAATGAACAGAGTCTATTTTAATTTCTTCTCCTGAGCTGTTATGAATAACTCAATGCTCAGTCACTTGCCAGAGTCAATCTTTAGTTAGATTCACCAGCAACTCTTCAGAAGAGCTGGCAATAAATTCCTCATGAGATGCCATTTCCAAAAATTCTACAAGTGACTACCAACTCACTCAGTACCAGACAAATGCCACGAACATAGGGCACAAACTAGTTGTTAAGTGTTAGTTTACCTATTCCCCCAAAAGGCACCAGTGCCACTAAAGCTACCTTAATGCTGGCTTACTTTATTTAGTAGAATGAGCTAAACAAGCATACACACAGTGAGGCACAAACAGTGCTATCCCCACACACAATAGGCCAAACAAACTGCAATCAAAAGTTACCGATTACACATAAACCAACAATAGGGACAAAATACTAGTCCACTGAATATATTGCTCCAATAAAATCAGTATCTCACTCACATTCTCTAAAGACAACATTAGTTTCTAAACTCAAAATCCAAGCAGAGGCATTGCCTCCCAACACAGTAACTTAATAGCCTACACGTTTGCTTGCATAGCCTAAAACCATCCTGGAAATAGGCTACACAAATGACAACAAATGTCACTCGATCTATAAATAGATCACAGTACATTCAGTAACAAAGCAAAACACAAGTAACACAATGAACGCAAACCACAAACTGAAAAAAAATAAAAGTCTCACTGACCTAATCCACAAGCATGGACCAAAAACACTCCACATTCATCCAAGCGAAACTGCCAGCTGGTTGCCGCTGTTATCCGACTGCGTGTGATTAAACAGTGCTGGCCTCGGGGAGGCTGGTCAACACTAAACTTCATTGCAGCATAAAAACTGCGCAAAAGCATGCCCCCGACAGGAATATGTGACTCCCGAACAGGATTATCCCCAAATACAACAAACTAAAATAAGAAAGGCAAAAAAAAAAAAAAAGTGTTCTGATGGAAAGGCAGAGCCTAACTGGAGCACTCTTTACCAGAAACTGATAAGCTAACTGGCTAAAATGACCAAAAGACATTCTCACCTGGATTCTACAAGTCTATGATCACATTTTCACCTGTAAACCCCCACAATTATGCTACAGTGTGCTTGTTCCACACCACAACATCATAAAGGGACATGACAACAAGCATGTGAATTTAACCAAGCTAATAATTTATTCAAGAAAACAAACAAAAAATAACACTGTACATCTAGGGAAATGTAAGTGAGTATAATGATATGTCTGAATGGATGCATCAGTATATGGACCAATGGGGAAAACAGAGGAAAAGAGATAGTGAGATAAACAAGTGAGGTGGGGAAAGAAAGGAAGAAAGAAAATAAGCAAACTGCCCATATCAAAGAAACCTCAACTAGGTACCTAAAAAAATACCCTGCCTCTGAGAAAGAGAGGAGAACCCCTTTTATAGCCACACCCCAGGTACAGGTGCGCTCAATATATTAATTAGCTTAACCAGGTCCAGCCCTGCCTGTGCACTGACAGGGAAGGACCTGAAGGGGGCACAGGGGGTCATAACACATTGTCCAAAATACTCGAGGAAATCAGTGAAGAAATGTCGCTGGCACCATGGTCCATTTTGTCGAATACGGCTGTGTATTGTAAGTGATGTCACACTTTACAGAAACCATTCAGAGTTCTTTTAGGTATACAGGAATTTGTTTGTGGAATAGCCTACCTCGATCAATGCAATCTAGTCAAACGTGATAATTTTAAGAAACAGGTGAAACAGTTTTTTATTGAGTAAATTCCAAACCCAGTTTTATGATGTGTGTATATAACTAATTTTTAATCATTTTGGTGCTATTTCTGTAATCTATTTGTACTCTGTGATAATTACAGTTAGCATTTTTTTTTTGTTTATGACTTTCATCATTGTTTATACAATTTTGTCAATTTATTATTGTCTCTTATATTTTATTGTTTCCTGCTGTCATCAAGAGG
>JAODLJ010000025.1:52765646-52779680 GCA_027576115.1 Cathorops melanopus
ACACCTACGGTCAATTTAGAGCCACCAATTAACCTAACCTGCATGTCTTTGGACTGTGGGGGAAACCAGAGCACCCGAAGGAAACCCATGCAGACACAAGGAGAACATGCAAACTCCACACAGAAAGGCTCTCACCAGCTACTGGGCTCAAACCCAGGACCTTCTTGCTGTGAGGCGACAGTGCTAACCATTACACCACCATGCCGCCAGTACCAGGACATTTTAAATCAAAATATGGCTGCTTCTGCCAAGAAACTAAAATTGAGTTGTCATTAGATCTTCCAGCAGAGCAATGATCTGAAGCACATGCTCAAATGAAGACACACACACACACACAAAAAAAAAAAAAAACACTTAGCTGACCAGAGAATCCAGCTTCTGCCTTGACCATCTCAATTCCCTGACCTGAACCCCATTGAGAACCTGTGGAATGAGCTGAAGAGGAAAGTGCACAAGAGTGGGCCCAAGACACACATTGTTTTTTCAGGAAGAATTAGTAATTGGGGAAATATGAAAAAAAAAAAGATCAAGTGATTATTTCCAATTTCAGCTGTCCAGTTTTGATGAAACTGTGTCCATGACTGCCTCAGATTCATGTTCTTGGCTAACAGGAGTGGAACTCAATGTAGTCTTCTGCTGTTGTAGCCCATCCATTACAAGGTTCACTGTTTTGTGCATGCTGAGATGCTGTTCATGCCAGCTTGAAACAAATTGGCAATTTTCCTCTGAACTCTCTTATTAAAAAGGCATGTCCATCCACAGAACTGTAACTTACCGTACTTCTGGATTAGAGAACAATCACAGTGCATGCTTATAAGCACTCTCTAAACACACAGACATGGTGAAGTATACATATGTGCTGTACCAGGTGTTTCACATTACCAAGCCTTATGTGTATTGTTTTACTGGATTTGACTTTATTTTGTTTATTTAGACTCTGCCTTTTGTCTTTGCCATTCTCTTTGTGTCTCACTCAACCATTGCCTGTTTCAGAACCCTGCCTTTGTCTTACATTTTTAAACTGTTTGACTGCCTGTTTGTAAATAAACACTCTTCCTGCAGTTCCATTTGTCTTTTGCCTGCTTACCTGACACACTGAGCCATGCAATTCTTTTCCCACAAGAGACAAGCAATATGTAATCAAGTCCACAATTAACAATATGTGTTAATACCAGAAAACAAAAGCTTAGCTAACCTAGCTCACATTTCAATCATGAACAATTATTGAGAACAGGGTTCAAAGGATTGATAAAACAACAAAATGACTGCTGACACAGCTAAACTTACTACCTAGTTTAAGCATACCAGTGGCCTTTTTATACCCCCTACCCAGCCCCGTGACATGACATAAATGACATCATCTGTGATTTGCAACACATGAATGAACTGAATGGTGAAGATTTAGAAAACATCATGAGTCAGTGAGTGGACATTGACAACAATCCACCAGTAATCTCTGTCATTTCCATAACCAATGAAGAAATCATTGTTTCCATTCATGATCCTTTAACTCAGGTCAATGAACTGTGATTGTGACATGGAAAGAGAAATTCGTGATAAGGAGAACATGCCTAAAATCTCACATATGATTGTTTGGGATGACAAGTTGGTCCATTTCAGTATGAACTTTTCAGTATAAAAAACTATTTGCACATCCCCAAAGGTGTACATTATTCCAAGGTTTCACTGTATCTTTTTTTGCACTGTGCTACTGCCACGGTTCATTCATTCATTCATGCTCTTATGCACTTATCTATTGGCTGAATAGATAAGTGCATAAGAGTTTGTTTGAATGAATGAATGAATGAATGAATGAATGAATATGCAGGTGTAAAGGTGTTACAAATAAAGTGGATAGTGAGTGCAAATGCACATGAAACATATTTTAATCTAGTTGAATTTTTCAAACATCGACTAGCTATCATGAGTAAAGCATGATCAGAATTTGAATTAGAGCAAAAACATACAGAGATCAGACATAATCTCTGAGAATATTTTTGTAACAGTTTGCTGACAGGGGTGGGTGCTGAACAGACAGGCAGGAGGGTTCAGATTCTCATTCAGGTTTTATTTACAGCCAAAATCAACAAAAACATGCTTTCCAGTGGTCTACCACTAAAAGATTTGCACCACTGACATGCAAAGCACCAGTGTAACTCCAGCCAGGGTAACAGACAGCTCTCTCTGCTCCTCTCCCCCTTTTATCTGCTTCTCATCATTGCACACAAACACATGGACACAGCACATTAATTAGCCACAGGTGCTTCCACTTTGCCACTCACTTTCCCCAGCTTTACTCTCCATTCACAAACTGGCACTCGACCACGCCCCCTCTGCCACATACCCCCACTGCCCAACTCAAGCTGGGGAGCTGTCCACCCTGCAGCTGACTCCCCCTCACACTGGGAGAGGTAGTCTGCTACCACCATCTGTGCCCCCAGCCTGTGGACCACCTTGAACTTAAAAGGCTGTTGGGCAAGATACTAACGGGTGATCCATGCATTGGCATCCTTCATGTGGTGGAGCCACTGGAGCAGGGTGTGATCTGAGCAGAGGGTGAAAGGGCATCCAGCAGGTAGTAACGGAGGGTGAGGACCACCTATTCAATGGCCAAGCATTCTTTCTTGATGGTGCTGTATTTTGTCTCTCACATGGAGAGCTTGTGACTGATGTCCAGCACTGGGCACTGCACTCCCACCATTTGAGACAAAACAGCCTCCATCCCTCTCTCTGACACATCGATCTGCAAAACCAAAAGAAGAGAAAAGTCAGGGGAGTGTAAAAGTGGCCCCCCACACAGTGCAACTTTTACTTTGGTAAAGGCCTGTTGGCATGGCTCCATCCACAGGACCAGATCTGGTGCTCCCTTTTTAGTGAGATCAGTCAGTCGGCTGGTGGCATCTGAATAATTAGGCATGAACCTATGATAATAGCCAGGAAGCCCCAGGAACTGTCTCACCCCCTTTTTGGCCTTGGGCCTCGGGCAAGCCAAACATGCTGTAGTCTTATCAATTTGGGGACACACCAGCCCATGACTCAAGTGGAAGCCCAGATACTGTACTTCCACCTGCCCAATTGCACACTTCTTCAGATTAGCTGTGAGTCCCACATGCCTCAACAATTCTAGTATGGCCCTGAGGTGTTTCATCTGCCACAGCCAATTGTTAATGAATATAATATTGTCAACAAGGTAGGCCATGGCATAAGCTGTGTGTGGATGAATGATTTTATCCATGAGCCGCTGAAATGTTGTGGGAGCCCCAAATAACCCAAATGAAAGGGTGACAAACTGGTGTAAACCAAACGGGGTGGAAAAGGCCATTTTTTTTTCTTGGGTTAAGGGAGTCAAGGGGATCTGCCAATATCCCTTTGTTAAATCCAGTGTTGAATAAAAGCAAGCCACACCTAGCCGATCATGCAGTCCATCAGTGTGAGGCATTGGGTAGGCATCAAATTTAAACACCACGTAGACCTTGCAATAGTCCACAGAACCAGACCGACCTATCATCAGTTTTGGGAACAAACACTACCAGGCTGCTCCAGTCACTGTACGACTCCTTGATAATTCCCATTTCAAGCATGACCTTAAGTTCCTCCTGGATTACAGGTTTTTTGCATTCAAGAAAGAGGTAGGGGTGGCTATGCACCACCACCCCTGGGGGCATTTTGATGTGGTGTTCTGTGAGGTGTGTGCATGACTGGGCAAGGCTGAAAACAAGTGAGAAAACATCTTTTGCAACCTCACAACCTCCGTGATTTGGGACGGTGAGAGGTGGTCTCCACAGGGGACCAAGGTGGGATGAGCAGCAGATTTTGTTTTAACCTCCAGCCCCAGCTCCTTCCTCTCTGGAATTACCATTGCCAATGCCACAGGGACCCCCTCATTCCATAGTTTGAGCAGATTAAGGTGGTATAGCTGCCATGCCCCACTCCTATGTGTTCACTTCACCTGATAGTTGACTTCTCCAACTTGCCCTGTGACCTCAATTGGCCCTTGCCACTTATTGAGTAATTTAGAGCTCAATGTAGGTAATAATACAAGAACCTTATCTCCCGGTGTGAATTCTCTAAGGCAGGCGCCCCTGTTGTACAGCCGGGACTGGTGCTCTTGCGCCTGCTGCAAATTCTCTTGGGTTAGATGACTGAGGGTGTGGAGTTTTGCACACGGTCAAGAATATACTGAATTTCATTTTTGCTGTCAGAAAGCCCCTCCTCTCAATTTTCCCAGATGATGTGTAGGATGCTCCAAAGCTTGTGCCCATATAATAAATAGAATGGTGAAAACCCCTTGAAGGCTTGCAGGACCTCTCATACTGCAAACAGGGGTTCAAGCCATTTATCCCAGTTAAGTGTGTCTTCGATTATGAACTTATGAATCTTATAAGTGCAGTTAAGTTGCTTGGCTAGGCCATCTGTTTTTAGGTGTTAGGCACTGGTGCAGATTGATTTAACCCCGCAGTAACTCAAAGTTGGTGAACTGTGCATGACATGAATGTAGTACTCTGATCAGTCAGGATTTATTTTTGGAATCCTGAATCAGAAGATAATTATAAACAATGCCTCTGCAACACTTCATGTGGAGATGTTATGCAGTGGCACTGCTTCTGGGCATTATATTGCGTAATCCACCAGGACCAAAATAAAGCGATGCACTCTAGTAGTCAGCTGTAATGGCCCAATGAAATCCATCCTAATCCTTTTGAAGGGGGTCTTGATAAGGGGAAGAGGGCTCGATGGCACTTTTGGAGTGGCCACTGGATTTACCAGTGGGTACTCGTGACATGCTAAACACCACCTGTGGACATCCCCACAAATCCCTGGCCAATAGAACTAGGCTATGAGTCGGGTTAGTGTTTTGTCCTGTCCCAGGTGTTTAACCATTGGATTATAATGAGCCACATGGAAGAGGGCTTCCCTGTGGCTTTTGGGAATCAATAATTGTGTGATCTGCTCTCCAGTTTGAGTGTCCTGCATCCCTTAATACAATCTATCTAAAATCATTGCAAAGTACGGGTGGGAGTGTGGGCTGTTCAGTTGGAGGTTATGGCTATCGATTACTCTCACTTGGTTGAATGGATGCCACAGGGAGTCATCTCACAACTGCTCCTGAGGGAAATCCATTAGGGAATCCCTGAGAGAGTGTGGAGCTGACGTACCCTGCTCATCTTCCCCGGCTTCACTCTCCATTCACAAACCTGCACTCGACCATGCACCCACTGCCACAATTCTGTTCTCTGTTCTCTTTTTTCCTCTTGTACACTGTACCATTTTTTAGCTCATCTGGTCACAGACCAGGCCAGATGAGCTTATGTGATCACACATTGTCCATCATCCATCCATTGTCCATCATCGTCCATCATCGTTGTCCGTCCACAATTTTAAAAAATTGCTACTCCTCCTACAGGAGTGATCAGATTTTGATCAAACTCACACACAGTGTCCCCCAGGTTGGTGTACATAAAACTTGTGAAGATGGTGGCACCACACCACCTGTCATATTTACAGTTTTATGGGTGTTTTGGCCAGTATGAGCTACAGCCTCATCGAGGCTATTTTTTTTCTTCCTCCCCATCAATGATCTTTGAGAATATTTGTTCTTTTTCTCATTTGTCTCCCTTGCAGATGTTTTCCTTGTTCCACTACACATTCAATTTCAGTGAGAACTTGGAATGATCACTTCAGTGGTATTATATGGAATGAAAAAAGTATATAAGGACAAAACATCAATGTGGGCAGCACAGTGGTGTAGCAGTTAGCACTATTGCCTCACAGCAAGAAGGTTCTGGGTTCGAGCCCAGTGGCTGACAGGGGCCTTTCTGTGTGGAGTTTGCATGTTCTCACATGTCTACATGGGTTTCCTTTGGGTGCTCTGGTTTTCTCCACAGACCAAAGGCATACAGGTTAGATTAATTGGTAGCTCTAAAATTGACTGTAGGTGTGAATGGTTGCTTGTCAGCCCTGCAATGATCTGGCAGCTTGTCCAGGGTGTACCCTGCCTCTCACCCATAGTCAGCTGGGACAGGCTGCAGCTTGCCCATGACCTTGCACAGGATAAGCAGTTATGGATAATGGATGGATGGAAAACATCAATGCAAGATTTGCTCCAGATTTATTGACTAATGGCTCATATAATTTCATTCAAAGAGATATCTGGATAGAGAAAGATAAAGGGACATGTAAACTGATGGAAATTGAGAAATTAGAAAAAAGTTTGAAACTATCATGCCATTGAAACTCATCATTAGGTTCCTTATTATAATGATAGCAATATATGCATATCTTCTATAGCACTGTCTTAAGAGCACATACACAGATCAGCAATACCATTAAAACCACATGCCTAATATTGTGCATGTACCCCTTATGCCAGTAAAACAGATCTGACCTATGAAGGCATGGGCTCCACAAGACTGCTAATGGTGTGCTGTGGTATCTGGCACCAAGATGCTATCAGCAGATCCTTTAAATCCTGTCAGTTGCAAGGTGGGGTATCCATGGATCAGACTTGTTCATACAGCACATCCCACAGAAGCTTGACTGGATCTGAGGAATTTAGAGTCCAAGTCAATACTATGAACTCCATGTCTGAACAATATTTTCAAGGGTTCCCAGCAGAACACTGCCTAGAGCATCACACTGCATTTGCCAACTTGCCTCAAAGAAGATACATGACAAGCATTTAGTCTTGCCTTCTTCAGTTTGTGCATCCTGATGCCACCTCTTCTCCAGCACTCATTGCATGCCACTCTGGATAAAAGCATCTGCTCAATGCATTGCAATGTAATGTACTGTCATGTAATGTAATGTAAAGAAAGCATTGCACACTCACCTGACCATCCACATGATGTGAAAAAAGACATGATTCATCAGACCAGGCTAACTTCTTCCATTGCTTCATGCTCCAGTTCTGATGCTCATGTGCCCATTGTAGGTGTTTTTGGCAGTGGATAGAGTCAACATGGGCACTCTGACCAGTCTGGGGCTGTGCAGTCCAATACACATCAAACTGCAATGCAATGTGTGTTTGACACCTTTCTATCAAATCCAGCATTAACTTTATCAGCAATTTGTGCTACAGTAGCTCTTTTGTGGGATTGGTCAAGATGGATGAGCTTTCACTTTCCATGGGCATCACTGACCCTGTCATCATTTCACTGGTTGTTCTTTCTTGGACCAATTTTGGTAGGTACTAACCACTGTACACCAGGAACACCCCACAAGACCTGCGATTTGGGAGATGCTCTGACAGTGTCATCGAACCATCACAATTTGACTCGTGTCAAACATGCTCAGATCCTTACACATCAACTGCAAGAACTGACTGTTCAATTGCTGCCTAATTTATCCCTTAATAGGTGGCATTGGAACAATAATCAATATTATTCACTTCACCTGTCAGTGGTTTTATGTTATGGTTTGTGAAAAGGTTTGCTGGCATAAATGAGGAACTGGAGACAGGTGCTACAATCCAAGGTGCACTTTTATTTTAAACATTCACTTTTCAGTGTCAATCTCTACACACACACACACACACACAGAGAGAGAGAGAGAGAGAGAGAGAGAGAGAGAGAGATTGCAGGATGCAGCTCTCTCTCTCTCTCATTACCACCTGTCTAAAAGACACACAGAGATACACATTTATAGATAGCCAGAAATTAGACACAGGCTTACCTTGTCACATGTTACCTGCTCGATCCACTTGACTCCTCACCGTTCACAGCCAGCACTCAGCCACACCCTTGCTGCCACATACTTCTACTGCCTGACTCAGGCTGGGGAGCTGTGTGGTCTTCAGCTAACACCCCCACCCCCATCCTGTGTGAGAGGTAATCCACCACAACCCTCTGTGCCCCCAGCCTGTGGACCACCTCAGATTTAAAGGGCTGAAAGGCCAGACACCAATGACTGATTCACAAGTTGAGATCCTTCATACAGTGGAGCCACTGGAATGGGGCATGGTGAGAACAGAGGGTGAATGGGGATCCTAGCAGGTAGTACCTGAGAGTGAGGACTGGCCACTTGATGCTCAGACACTCCTTTTCTATGGTGCTGTACTTTGATTCTAGCATGGAAAGCTTGCAACTGATGTACTGCACCAGGCGCTCCCCCCCCCCCCTCCACCACCTGGGACAAAATGGCCCCAGCCCTCTGTCCAATATGTCGGTCTATAAAACAAAAGGGAGAGAAAAGTCAGGAGAATGCAACAACGGGCCCCCACACAAAACTGCTTTTATCTGAGCAAAAGCACATTTGCATGGCTCTGTCCACTGGACCAGATCTGGTGTCCCCTTTTTAGTGAGGTCAGTCAGCAGGCTGGTGAAGTCTGAAAAGTTAGGTGCAAACTGTGTATAACAGCCAGCCAGTCCCAGGAACTGCCTCACCCCCTTTTTGGTCTTAGGTCTTTGGCAGGCTGCAATTGCTGCATTCTTATCAATTTGGGGATGCACCTGCCCATAACCCAAGTGGAAGCCCAGATAACGTACTTCTGCCTGTCCAATTTCACACTTTTTCAGGTTTGCTGTGAGCCCAGTATGCCTCAGCGACCTCAGGACCACCCTGAAATGTTGTAAATGCTGCTCCCAAACATTACAATAAATGATGATGTCATCTAGATAGGCTGTGGCATACATATTGTGGGGACAGAGAATTCAGTCCATGAGATGCTGAAACATCACTGGAGCCCCCAAACAACCCTAAAGGAAGGGTGACAAATTGGTGTAACACAGAGTGGAAAAGGCCATTTTCTCATGGGATAATGGAGTCAAGGGGATCTGCCAGTGTCCCTTTGTTAAATCCAATGTCAAGTAAAAGTGAGCTCCTCCTAACCGATTAAGCAGTTCATCAATGCGAGGCATCGGATATGCATCAAATTTAGACACCGTGTTGACTTTTCTGTAGTCCACACAGAACCGGACCAACCTGTCAGCCTTGGGAACCAAGAACACTGGGCTGCTCTAGTCACTGCGTGACTCCTCAATTACACCCCTCTTAAGCATAGCCTGGAGTTCATCCCGAACCACCTTTTTCTTGTGCTCAGGGAGCCAATATGGGCAGCTGCACACAACCACCCCTGGGGTAGTCTCAATGTGGTGTTCTATGAGGTCAATGCAACCAGGGAGGGGTGAGAACACATCACAAAATTCCTCATGCAACCTAATAAGCTGTGCTCTCTGGGACAGTGAGAGGTGGTCTCCACAGGGGATTGGGGTGAATTTGGCCACACTTTTTAAACTTACCTCCAGTCCCAGTGCCACCCTCTCTGGAATTACCATTGCCAGAGGAACCTCTTCTCTGCAAGTTTTCAGGAGACTGAGATGTAAAATTGTATGTGTCACCTCTATCTGGATGTTTGACCTTATAGTTGACCTCCCCAATTCAATGTGTGACCTCAGAGGGCCCTTGCCAGTTACACAGTTTACACAGGGACCTTATCTCCCTGTGTAAATTCCCTGAACAGTTCCCCTCTGTTGTACAGGCAAGATTGTCATTCTTGGGCCTGTAGCAAATTCTCCTGGGTTATGGGAATCAGTGCATGGAGTTTTGCTCTCAGGTCAAGGACATATTGAATTTCATTTTTGCTTTGAGATGGCCCCTCCTCCCAATCTTCTCTAATGAGGTCAAAGCCACCACAGGTCTTGCACCCATACAGCAATTCAAACAAACAGGGGAGACCCACTGGAGGCTTGTGGGACTTAATGCACTGCAAACAGAGGTTCTAGCAACCTACCCCAGTTTTTAGCATCCCCACAAATGAACTTATGAATTCATGTTTTTAAGGGTTTGGTTAAATCGTTCGACCAGCCTGTCCACTTGCGGATGACAAACACTAGTACAAATCAATTTAAACCCTAGCAATTTGTACAATTCACATGGTGTGCATGACATAAAACTAGTACCTTGATCAGTCAGGATTTATTTCAGAATCCTGACTCAGGAGATAACACGGAATAGTGACTCCTCAACACTGCATGCTGAGATATTGCGAAGAGGCATTGCTTCCAGGTATCACACTGCATAATCCACTGTGACTAATACAAAATGATAATTACATGCAGATTGATCTAATGGCCTGATGAGATCCATGCCAATTCTTTTGAAGGAGATCTCCATTAACAGTAATGGGTGCAATGGCACTTTTGTTGTGGCTGCTGGACTTAGCAGCTGGCATTCATGCCAAACCACTCACCACCTGTAGGCATTGCCATGAATCCCTGGCCAATATAAATGAGCCATGAGAAAATTTTTGTGTTTTATCCTGACCCAAGTCCCCAGTCATAGGATTATGATGAGCCACATGGAATAAAAGTTCCCTAAAGCTCTTAGGGACTAATAACTATGGTGTCTCTTCCTTAGTTTGAATGTCTTGCATCACTCAATATAGCCTATCCTTAAAAATACAAAAATATGGAAAGGGGAGTGTAACATTAGTTTGGAGTGGTTGGCCATCAATTACTTTCACTTGGTCAAAAGTGTGCCTCAGAGACTCATTACAATTCTGTTCTAATGGGAAATCCCCCAAGGGATTCCCCAGAGAGGGAGGAGGGCCCTCCCCACTCTGTGTCATCATGATGTAGAGTTGACATGGACAGTCCTGGGACCGCCTCCCCATCTAACCTTGCAGCAGGATTCCCCTGTGACATACTACTGCAGGACCCACCCACTACTAGCGATTTTATTAATGTTTTAAATCCTGGCCAATTTGTTCCCAGGATAAGTGGATGAGTGAGGCTCAGACTAACCACTGCCTCCACACTATGCTTTTCTCCCCAGAACTGAATCATGATGGGTATTAGTGGATATTTGTAGATGCCACTATGCACACATTTGACATTCACCAATTATACATTTCCCAGTGCCCCACATTGAATCAAGCTTTGATGCATTGAGGTCTGATTACAAACAGAATCCACCAAAGCCTGATGTGTACCGGCCTGAATACTCAGAGACTCTGTGCATTTGTGTTCAATCACAGGAAGCCTGTGGTGTATTAGGAATGCAAATCAGTGTCCCTGCCTCCTTGTGAAAGCACTGATTCTGGGAAGTCCCAGCCTTCCCTCCATACTGACAGACCTGCCTGGGCTTGCTCCCAGTTCTGGTGGGCATGGACGAGTTCACCTGTGGAGAAAGAGGCAGTTAATGGCAGCACAGACACAGAAGGGGAAGGAAGAGATGGAACATGAGGACAGACACCAGTGAGGGGAGTGGGTGTCAGGATAATTGGGCCCTGTTTCCACAGGGCTAGGGTAGGGGAGATGCAAGGAGAGTGAAAGTGAGAGGGAGGGATATAAAGTGAAAGTGAGAGAGGGAGAGGAAGAGAAGCTGCAGGAGCACCTGCTCCCAGAAATGCTGTCAGGTGGTCCTCTGCCAGTCAGACCACCTCCTCCAGGGATGCCACTTGGTGACACTGGATCCACATTGATGTCTCTGTCAGCAGCTGGTCGACAAACCACTCCAGTGTCACTCAATCGATGATGGTCTTTATGTTGCACTCGTCTGCCAGCAGCCACTGTTGGCAGGCATCCCAGAGCTGTTGCACAAATGCAAACAGTCGGCCAACTTCACCATATGCCAGCATGCAGAAGCACTGGTGCTGCTCTTCTGGGCAGTGGCTGACCCACTGCAGTCTGGCCCACTTCAAGTTGGGGTACTCCAGCCTGCTGGTGGCTGAGAGCTGACAAGCCATGAGCTCGGCTTCCCCCAACAGGAGTGGCAATAGGCGAGCCGCCCACTGTGAGTTTGGCCACAAGCTCACTTTTGTGACATGCTCAAACAGCTCAACAAAGGCATCGGGGTCATCCTGCAGCCCCATCTTGACCAGCTGGGTGGGCACACTGGCCACACGAATGATCACTGGGGCACCTGCTGATGGGACCAAGCTCCAGATCACCTGCTGGCCCTCTTCCTGAGCTTCAAGCAGAGCCTGGAAGTGCTGGCCCTGATCCACGGACAGCGCAATGATTTATTGGTGCTGGTACTGGAGGTCGTTGGCAAGTACCTGGAGGAGGTCTCTGACTGATTCAGTTTCCATGGCAGCGTTCATCCATCGTTCCCTGGTTTTGGCACCAGTGTGACAATATTTGCTAGGATAAATGTGGAACTGGAGACAGGCACTCCAATCTAAGGTGCACTTTTATTTTAAACATTCACTTTTTAGTGTTGATCTCCCACACACACACACACACAAACAGATTGGAGGATGCAGCTCTCTCTTTCTTGTTACTGCCCATATGAAGGGCACAAAGAGACACACATTAATAGACAGTCAGTAATTAGACACAGGTGTACCTCATAAGGTTACCTGCTGGTTCCACCTGACCCCTCACTGTTCACAGCCAATGCTCAGCCACACCCTCACTGCCACATGGTTGATTGTTGTATGTGCTAGCTTTTGAATAATATATGTGGCATCAAAACAAAATTGATATTCACATACTATCAACTTTTGAGAAAAACACTGAGTGATAAGTGTAAAGTTATGGTGTTAAAAAATTAAGTAAAATAATATAAAGTGAATGCTTTGCTGCATTAGCCAATGTAAATTCCATCCATGATAAACAAACAAACAAAAAAAAACACCACAATAGATTACAGGATGAAGATGAAGAAGAGTCATGATATGAATGTGCAAGAAGAAGACAATGTGTGCAATGGGTTAAATAAATAGCCAAGCTGTGCAGGGTGTGCCGGAATGTGCAATAAAGTTCACAGAATGAAGATGTATGACATGACCATGAAATGTGCAAAATCAGTTCATAGAGGAAGTGCATTAATGTTACAGATTGAAAGTGTGAGTTTAGAGTCAGTGGAAGTCTCTGACCTAATTGATGAGGCCAGCTGTAGCGAGGAAAAAGCTGTCCTTATGGCACGAGGTTTTGGTTCAAGTGGACCACAACCTCCTACCAGAGGAAAGTAATTCCAGATTACTTCCAGGGTCTCCAGGGTGAGAGGGGTCATCCACAATCCTTTCTACTCTCCTCAGGGTCCTGGATTCATTCAGGTCCTGAAGAAATGTAAGGTCACAGTCAATTGTCCTCTTGGCAGAGCAAATGATGTGCCCTTGTCCCTGGTAGTGGGAGCAGCATATCAGATGGTGATGGAGGAGGTGAGGATGGACTTGATGATGGCAGTGTAAAAGTGCACCATCATTGTCTTTGGCATGTTGAACATCTTCAACTGCCACAGGAAAAAAACATCCTCTGTTGTGCTTTTGTGATGAGAGAGCAGATATTCATCTCTCACTTGAGGTCCTGAGTGATTGTAGTTCCCAGGAAGTGGGAATACTCCACAGAGGTTACTGGAGAGTCAAACAGGGTGATGGGGGAGGGTGTGGCAGAGCTCTTCCTGAAGTCTAAAATCACCTCTACTGTCTTTAGAGCATTGAGCTCCAAGTTGTTCTGCCTGCATCATGACATCAGATGGTCAATCTCCCACCTGTATGCAGACTTATCCTCATCAGAGGTGAGTCCAACATGGGTGGTGTCATCTGCAAACTTTAGGAGCTTGACAGACAGATGACTGGAGGTACAATTGTTGGTGCACAGGGAGAAGAGTAGAGGAGAGAGCATGCAGCCTTGGGAGGGGGGGTCTGGTGCTGATGGGTGGGGAATTGGAGATGTGTTTCCCCAGCTTCGCATGCTGGATCCTGTCAAACAGGAAGTCAGTGATCCACCTACAGGTAGAGTCAGGAATGCTCAGCTGGGAGGGCTTGTCCTGCAGAAGAGCTGGGATAATGGTATTGAAGGCAGAACTGAAATCCACAAACAGAATTCTACCATAGGTTTGTGGGGAGTCCAGACGCTGGAGGATGAAATGAAGGAGATAGCATCATCTCCAGATTTGTTGGGTCTGTAGGCAAACTGCATGGGGTCCAGAAGTGGGTCAGTGATGGCTTTAAGGTGGTAAAACACAAGGTGCTTGAAGGATTTCTGCCCCTTTTCCACCAAAGCAGTTTCAGGGATGGTTCGGGGCCAGTGCTTAGTTTGGAACCGGGTTTTCTGTTTCCACTGAACAAAGAACTGGCTCTGGGCCAGAAAA
>JAODLJ010000025.1:53237032-53250874 GCA_027576115.1 Cathorops melanopus
TTTTTTTCTACAAAATTAAACAACTGAATGAACATCCTCCGAGGCCGGTGATTCCATAATTTTTGCCAGGGGTTGTACACGTCAGTCTTTCCAGTACAGCACAAGATGCCATCTCCCTCACCCATAGATATATTGAAGGTACTTCCATCTTCCTCCAGAATAGCGCTATCATCCTCCTGGCCTGCAGGAGTCTGAAGTCAATTAACATTGACTGATTTAAACTATCAACAAAGTCTTTTGGATATATGCCTAGTACACATAGTTTTGGTTGGTATGGCACCTGTACTCCAGCAAGCGCAGATACAGTCTGGACAATTGACTTCTAATATTTTTTCAATTTAGGACAATCCCATACATAGTGAAACAGCGTACCTTTCCCTTCTAAGCATTTGATACAAGTGTCTGGGACATCAGGGGACCAGCGATTCAGCTTGACCGGGGTAATATAAGTTCTCATCAGCCATTTGTATTGTAGCAACTTCATTCCTGTATTAACTGATTGTTTTTGAGCTTTAAGACAAGCTTTTTCCCAGTCGGCTTCTTGTATGTCCTCCTGAACATCCAGTCTCCATGCCTCTAGTCTATCAAGAGTAGATTCTTTATCGTATGTTATCAAAGCTATGTAAAATAAAGAGATCTGACGTCTCCCCTTTAAATTTAGAAGTGTAAGATTTTCAGTATGGAGGTTCAAATATTATATAACTACATTTTGATAATAAAAAATGTTTTAATTGCAAGTATTTTAAAAAGTGTTTTTTTTCGGTATATGGTCTGGCTGACATAACTGATCAAATGTAAGAAAATTAGCATTCACATAAGGGTCCTCGATTTTCTGCAGACCTTTATCAGCCCAGATTTTGAAACCCCCATCTGCTCTTCCTGCCCTGAAGTACATGTTACCCCACATGGGGGAAAAATGAGAGATGAGAGGGGTATCTTTAATGTGCTGATGTGCTTTATACCAGATGTCGATAGTATTTTTGAGGAATGGGTTCACTGTCGTTCTCCAAGTTTTTTGGATCTGCAGAGTATAGACATAATTTTATTGGGAGGTTTGGTCCTGATGTCTGCTCAATATTCACCCAGGCTGGAAGAGCCTCCATTGAGAAATAAAACACTGCAGAGTGCAGCTGAGCAGACCAGTAATTCCATTTTAGGTTTGGAAGCTGTAGCCCTCCCCTTTCATAAGGCAGGTAAAGTAGCCTGAGTCTCAATCTAGGTTTTTTATTATTCCAAATGAACTTACTAAAAATACTGTTAAGGTTTTCAAAAAATGGTTTTGGTAGTGGAAGAGGGAGTGACTGAAAGCGGTGCAGGAATTTAGGTAATATATTCATTTTGATCATATTTATCCGGCAAACATTGATTTGGGCATTGTCATCCATTGATCCAGTGTCTCCTGTACTTCATTAATTAATGGGTCATAGTTTGCTGGGACAATTGTTTTAATTTCAGGGGTAATTCTGACACCAAGGTAAGTAAATCCTTCCTTTGCATTAGTGAAAAGTGTTTTTATAACTAGTTTCAGTCTTTCTTCTTTGTTCAAAAATAGTATTGATGATTTTGAGTTGTTAATATTATAACCAGAGAACCATCCAAATAATTCAATCTCCTTCATTAAATTGGGAATACTCTGAGAAAGGTTTGTTAGAAAAAGAATTACATCATCAGCATATAAGGATATTCTATGTTCCTATCGTCCTAGTTGTATACCTGACAGGCCCATATGTGTTCTAACTGCTACAGCCAAAAGCTCTATAGCCAATATAAATAGCACCAGTGACAGAGGACATCATTGGTGTGTGGATCATTCCAAGATGACTGGTTTAGAAACTATATTATTTGTTAAGACACTGGTCATTGGATTTGTATATAAAATCTGAATCCATCTGAGAAAGCTCTTTCCAAATCCGAATCTGGGCAAAACATTAAATAAATAGGACCATTCTATCCTACCAAATACCAGTCAGGCATCCAGTGATATTACTTCTGTCCTTAGCATCTAATTTTTCATGAATTATATTGAGGACTCTTCTAATATTATGAAATCCTTGGTGTTTTTGCACAAAACCATTCTGATCATTATGGACTAGATGTGGGATGTAAGGATCTAATCTCCTTGCTAAGGCTTTACAAAGTATTTTTGTGTCTGTGCCCAACAGGCTTATTGTTCTGAATGAGGAGCATTCTGTAGAAGGCTTGCCTGGTTTCAAGATAAGCATTATCATTGCCAACCTTAAAGAAGGGGGGAGGGTTCCATTTCGATAAGATTCATCGTACATATTTAAGAGTGGAACAAGTAGTTTTTCCTAACGCTTTGTAAAATTCAATCGGTAGGCCGCCGGGTCCTGGCGTTTTACCATTGTTAATATTTTTTATGACCAATGATATCTCTTCAGCTGTTAAGCCACCTTCCGAAACTTTTTTTGCATCTTCTGTCAGCATCTGGAATTGAAACTGATTAAGAAATGCATCTCGTTCTTCTGCAACTTGGGGGCATTCTGATTTATATAAACTCATAAAATTCTCAAAAAATGTTATTAATTTCCAATGGCTCTACTGTTAGATTTCCCGAAGGAGTTATTATACTGTTAATTGCTCTATCTGACTGCATTTTTTTCATTCACCATGCCAAAAGTTTTCCAGCCTTTTCTCCCTGATCATAGTAAGATTGTTTCAGCCACAATAAACTTTTTGCAGCATGATCAACAGATAATTTTTATAAATCGCTCTCAAAAGTAGTAGATTTCTTTGTTTTATGTCATCCCTTTCATTTAGCTCTGTCTAACTTTTTAATTTGTCTTTCCAAAGTTTCCCTTTTTGTTTTTCCTTGTTTGACCTTGGAGGTTGTGTAACTTATAATTTCTCCCCTAATATATGCCTTGAATGCTTCCCATCTCACACTAGCACTAGTTTGATCTGTATTAAGCTCAAAGTAATTATCTTAGCTCCCACAAACTTTACAAAGTCTAGGTTTTGCAGCCATCTTACCTGGAATCGCCAGTTAGGGTGATTTATGAATAAGTTTTTCAATAAAAATATTTAAAGAAACAACAGCATGGTTGCTTATTACTATGCTATCATACCAGCAATTTCTAGTCTTTGTAGTTCTCTTGACACAAGAAAATAATCAATGCGAGACTGAGATCTGGATGTACTCGAGTGATGAGTATTCTATTTTACCAGGGTTCCTTTCTGTCCATATTTCAACCAGATTTAAATCTACCAGATACTGTTTTAACAGTTTTCTAGTATGTGCCTTAGAGGTGTCACAGCCTGTAGAATGATCCATTGCTGGGTTTAAAGTGCAATTAAGGTCCCCTCCAATGATGTAAAAGCCCTGTAGAGTGGACACAGTAAGAAAAAAAAATCTTCAAAAAGCTTATCCTCATTGGGGCAATAAATACTCACTAAGTTTAACTTGAGGGAAAGAACTTTACCTTGAGTAGTTACATATCTTCCAGCTGGATCTTGGATTGTTTTCGTAGTTTGGAATGGTATTGCTCTGTGAATCAGAATAAGCACACCTCTTGCGTCATTATTGTATGATGCATATATAACTTGGCCAGGCCATCTACAGTATCCCTTACTAGCCTAATCTCAGAGACCGTCAGATGTGTTTCTTGCAAAAAAAATTATTTTTGATTTCATTTGGTTTAATCCTATTCATAACCTGTTTCAGTTTGGTTAACTGCCTTAGTCCCCTGACATTCCAGCTTGTAACTTTTATATTACAGATATTCTGGGTGTTTGTTTGTTCCATAATATATGTCCGTTATACAAGAAATAGGAGAAAGTAATGTTACTGCTGTGTGCATGACTTACACAAAGAAAAAAGAAAAACATACATACATTTATACATGCAAACATAAACATTTGAACACCTGAATCCCCCCACCCTTATTAAGTATAAAGAAATTAAGGGGCTTGTGCTGATCTACTCTATAGAGGAGCAGCTACTGTAAACTACATGAACCCAACTCAGTAGGCAGCCAATGGCGCCCACCAACCTTGCACCTTATTATAATTTAAAACATTAACGATTTAACCCATATTACATAAGGATGAAAAAAGTAGCCACCAAACTGTATTATGATATCGTCTGTTATGAATGTTCATTCCGACTCACACTGTCTCATCTCAATGGATTTAAAGTTTCAACCGAAAGCAATGCTGTGGGTAATAAATGATAAGCCCAGAAGCCTAAACTATTTGGTGGCAGACGTGACCTCCTTATTACTGTACTGTACCTACTAAAAATAAAGGGCTTTAGTGTCATTTCTCAGGATAAAAACAAAAAAAAAGTCTTCTGAGATTCAAAAAGTGTAGGTTTATAAATCAGATAATTTTCATAAATAATTCAGTGATTAAGTGATTCTCATCACCCTCTTACTCAGACCACTCAGATGTGTCCACTATGTTAATCCTCCGCTTCTTGGGTGATGAAAGCAGGTGTATTTTCCTGTTGTAGAGGATCATCATTTTGCAAGGATTATATTGAAATCCACGGAAGGTTCCCTTTTCAACAAACACTCGTCTGATTGCATTAAATTCAAACCGTTGCCACATAGTTTCAGCTGAGAAATCTTGTGTGAAGTAAAGCTCGTTCCCCTCATATCTGATGTATTGTTTCATGGAGCAGAAGACAAACTCCCAATCTTGAAACTTCAAAAACCGAATGAGAACAGCTCTATTCTGGTTTGGCTTTGGTCGTGCTAAAGTTTGGTGTACTCTCTCCAGGACGAAAGCTCTGTTAGCATCCAGCTCCAGCCAGCATGGTAGCATGTCCTATACAAATTCCAGCAATGGTCAGCTGCCTTCGGCAGCTCAAGTTCTTTCTACGACTTTGGTTTTCCAGTTCTTCAGTCTTTGATTTCAGATAAGCAATTTGTTTCATAGCATTGGTAAATTCAGTCTTGTTCTTCTCCAATTGCTTCTCTGCTGACATTATCCAGTTTTCGGCCTCTTCCATCCGTGCGATATTAGCAACAACATTTTGCTTCACCTCCATCATCTTGTTTTCCAGGGTGGTGACCAAGCTAGCAACCTTACCCAGGTGGTCATCTATACTGTCCAACTTGGACCCAAATCCTGCAAACTCAGAATGAAATGACTTCAGTTCAGTTAGCACTGCCAATAGCTCTGTCATGTTGCTAGTAGCTTCCATGTCTTCTTCAGTCGATAAGGTGTTGATTTTCAATTTTTGAGGACCATGTTTTTGGGTAAAAATATCACAATCTTTAATTGCAGACGTTTTTGACATAATTTCAGTTCAATTGGCACATTCAGTTTAGGGTTTTTAATTTATTTCGTACGAGGTTGTACAGAGCTTCCACTCTGTGGCCATTCTGGTTCGTGGCTCCATAGCGCCTCTACAATTGGAATTTTTGTCCATTCTTGCTTGATACAATATTTCAGCTGCTCAACAGTCTGTGGTCACTGTTGTCTGATTCTCCTCTTCATGATGTGCAATATATTCTCAACAGTAGACAGATCTGGCCTGGCAGCAGGCCAGTCAAGCATATGCACTCTGTGTCTACGAAGCCATGCTGTTGTAGCCCATGCAAAATTAGGCCTGGCATTGCCCTACTGAAATATGTAAGGATGGACTGCCTGGGAAGGGATGTTGCCTTGATGAATATGCCTGTCTACAATCCCAATATATTCCCCAATACATCAATGGTACCTTCACACACCTGCAACTCACCCATGCTGCAGGCACTAATGCACTCCCATGCCATGACAGATGCTGGCTTTTGCACCTTTCTTTGATAACAAACTGGTCGTGTTCACTTTTGGCACTGAGAATTCGACATCCATTTTTCCTAAAAACAAGCTGAAATGTGGCCTCATCTGACTACAGCACACACTTCCACTGTCTTTCAATCCATCTGAGATGAGTTCAGGCCCAGAGAAATTGTTTGCGTTTCTGCATAGAACTGAGGAACAACTTCCTCCTTGCCTAATACAGGTTCAGGTTGCATTTCTTTATGCAGCGGAGGACTATGTTAAATGGCAATGGTTTTCCAAGGTGCTCCCAAGCCCATGTGGCTGTATTTGTTACACTATCATGACAGTTTCTCAAGCAGTGCCACTTGAGGGCTTGAACATCACACACATTCAGCACTGGTTTCCGACCTTGCCATTTACAGAGCAGTTTCTGAATTCCCTGAAGCTTTGCACAATTTTATGTATGGTAAATTTTGAAAGACCTAAAATCTTGCATTGAGAAATGATGTTTTTGAATTGACTAACAATTCTTATTGGATTTTGGCGCAAAAGAGTGAGCCATGACCCATCCTTGCTTGCACAAACTGAGCCTTTGCTGCATGCTCCTTTTATACCCAATCATGTTACCAATTAACCTGCTTATTGTGGAATCTTCCAAAATGGTGATACTTGAATATCCTATAAAATTTTCAGTCTTATTTTGCCTCTGTGCCAACTTTTTTGAGTGTGTAGCAGACATCAAATTATAAATTTGTTTATATTTGCAGAATATAATGAAGTTGATCAGTAAAACAATTGGAAATACACTACCCTGCCAAAAAAAAAAAGTTGCGCACTGTAATATTTGGTTGGACCACCGTTAGCTTTGATTTTAGCATGCATTCACCATGGCATGGTTTCGATAAACTTATGCAATGTCACAACATTTATTTCAGTCCAGAATTGTATTAATTTTTCACTGAGATCTTGTGTTGAGGATGGATTGCCGCTTGAGGATAGGAGAGGCAGCAGAGTGTCTGAGGTGCTGGTCATAGAAACAAGGGAGTATTTGAAACCACAATTTGAGTCTGCTCACGGGAGGAAAAAAAAAGTGTTGCTACAGTTTATTGACTCTACCGGTACATTGGACAACATCTGAGCATGAAAATGCTAGAACACAGTGCTACAATACATTTTATCATATATACAGTACCAGACAAAAATTTTGGACATGCTCTGGAATTTTAGATCATTACTATGAATGAGTGTGGCCAACTAGTAATGTATATTGGAACAAATTAATCAAGAGAAATATATGTTGATATGTTTTAGATGTGACACTTCAACCGACTCCCGCTCTCACTTACCGCACCATTGGCGGTATCCTCGACTTCTACATGTTGATGGGTCCCACTCCAGAACTGGTGGTACAAGAATACACTGCAGTAAGTGTGTGTGTGTGTGTGTGTGTGTAGGCTTATTTTTATGAGAACAGGATTGTGTTTTCACAATGTCAAGGGGACTATAGACAAAAAATTCATTTCCAGTAGAATGCCATTGGAAAGTGGAAAGAAGACTGTGTAAAACTCTGATATTTATATCAGCTTTATATCAACCTATGTGTGTTTATATGTGTCTGGCTTGAGATTTTGCATCATCTGTTGAAGTAAGGGCACAGGATGTGAAAAGCACATTTGTTTTGGGTGCTGTTATTTTTGGTTCACACTGACTCTATTCAGACGACCTGTAAATTTGTGAACTTCAGTCTTGTGAGCCAATAGTAAGAAAAATGGTACTGTTGTCCCTTTGGAAGAAAAAAAAGAGGATGCTGCTAATTATGATGTACACTTGATATTGCCTTCCTCTGTATTAGTATACAGTTTGCATACTTTAGTTAATATCTACAAGTATCTGCATATAAGGAAACTGATCAGCAGTAAATATCTTTAACTGCAGTTGCAATGCAAACTTTTTTGTGATAATGTGCAGTGTTATATGGACATGTACTCATTAAATTTGTGAGATTAATATAATTTAAGCAGTCAAATATCAGTTAATTTAAGACTTAAAGCTCTTTTATTTGTACTGTTAACATGGTGCTATCTTTTTCACTAATATATGCTAGTGTTTTACTAATAAATGAATTGTTTTCCCTTGAGTCTGCTAGGCTTTTCTTGTTAGCAATGTTGGCACGTGTATGATAAGCAGAAATCGCACATAATAATAATAGAAGAAGAAGAAGAAGAGAAAACCTCAAGAGGGTTACCTATAACCCCCTCTGTATGATAAAATTGTCTCTCACACACACGTCATCTCATGGCTTATTGCTTTTATATAAAGGTGTTAACGTCACGATCCAGCCTGGAACCTCTAGGTCTTGATTCAGGGCTTGTGCTCCACCCCATGTTTTACTCCAAGCCTTCCCTGCACTGTGGCCTGCACATATGTCTCTGATCTGCTAATCTATGGTTTTATTTCTCATTTGATACTTTGCAGAGTGTTTTGGGATTATTTTTTGCCTACTGTTTGGATTACTTCTTTGCTGACTGTTTTCCAGATTATGAGCTCATTGTCCTGCTTTGGGGTTGTGCTCTGGATTCTTTAGACTATTTTTTTCTCTCCACACTGTGCACACTCAGGATTATTTCTTCATTCTGATTTTGAACTAACTCATGTCCTCATTATTAGCTTTTCAGATATTTAGCTTGCTGCAGTCCATTTTTCTTTTTGCTTTGTGTTAGACACATTAAAGACTCTTCTATTCTATACTCCTGTACACATGAAGTCTGCTTATTGGGTCTAGCCTGCACCTATGGCCATTACCAAGTGACAATAGTACTGCCAAAAAATGGACTCAGCAGACAGACACGTGATCAGAGCAGCATTATTCAAACAAGTCTCGATTCTGAGATACAACCAGCAGGAGATCATGGCTGTCCACCAGAGCATGATGTCCATCATGGAGACACTGCAGATACTCTTGTCTCAGATTGAGAGCCTTCAGAATTCTATCTCCAGCCGGCCAGCACCTGCGCCTATCAGCTCACCAGCTGTCTCTGCATCTGTCTCTGCACTGCAACCCCACTGAGACCCATGCCTGCCTGCCATGCAACCTGATGATGGTGAGCCCAGAACCTGCTGCTTGTTCATTTTCCTTTCTCCTTGTTGATGGAACTTTAGGGCTCTGCTTTCCCCGCTGGGAGGTCTTGAGTTGCATATGTCATCACAGTCTTGACAAGAAGAGCTCAGGAGTGGGGAACAGCAGTTTGGGGTGCCAAGGCTCCCTGTTCAAGGCTTCAAGTTACAAGAAGTTTTCTGAAGAGATGCAGAAAGTTTTTGATTGGCCAGCCAAGGGCAAGGAAGCAGTGAGGCAACTAATGGGGCTCAAGCAAGGTAGCTTGAGGTCAGTTTATGACTATGCCATCAAATTTTGCACTCCAGCTATGGCAATAGACTGGAACACCAGTGCCCTGTATGGTGCCTTTTTCATGGACTAAATAGCTCTATTTTGGATGAGATCAATCCTCAGGACCTCCCAGAGACTTTCAATGGCCTAGTGGAGCTTGCAGGTTTAGTGGACACCGGTTTATGCCAGCATAACCTTAGAAGGAGCCTTAGGTTCAAGCCTCGGGCTGCTATCCCCCCCATCTGAAGTCATTGCTTCTACTGAATCTGAGCCCAGTTAGACAGAACTCAAGTCACTTCAGAGAAGAGAAGGTGTGGCTGTGAGACCAGGCCCTGCTTTTACTGTGGTAAATCTGGAAATTTAATTTCTCATTGTCTGTCTGTTAAAAGGGCCTGCCCACCAGTAGCAGAAGTAATCTGCCACCACCACTCTGCCCCCAGCCTGTGGACCACCTCGAATTTGAAAGGCTGCAGAGCTACATACCAAAGGGTGATCCACACATTGGCATCCTTCATGTGGTGGAGCCATTGGAGCAGAGCATGATCCAAACTGGGCAAAAGAATGTGCCAGCTGGTAGTATCAGACAGTGAGGACCACCCACTTGATGGCCAGACACTCCTTCTCAATGATACTGTACTTAATATCTCACACCAAATATTTGCAACTAATGTACACCACTAATGTACACCAACTAATGTACACCACTACTCCAGCTCTACCATCTGGGACAAAATGGCCCCCAGCCTTCTGTCCAATGTGTCAGTCTGTAAAATAAAGGGGAGAGAGAAGTCAGGGGAGTGGAATAGTGGCTCACTCCACAGTGTAGCCTTTACTTGGGTGAAAGCCCGTTGGCACAGCTCTGTCCACGGGACTGGATCTGGTGCCCCCTTTTGAGTGAAATCAGTCAGCAGGCTGGTGACATCCAAATAGTTAGGCACAAACCTATGATAATAGCCATCCAGCCCCAGGAACTGTCTCACCCCCTTTTCTCACCCTCAGTTTTTCATGGGATAGGGGAGTCAAGGGGATCTACCCATATCCCTTTGTTAAATCCAGTGTTGAATAAAAATGAGCCGTGCCTATCCAATTGAGCAACTCATCAATGCGAGGCATTGGGTACATGTTGAATTTCAACACCGCATTGACTTTTCTTTAGTTCACATAGAACTGGACTGACCCGTTTGTCTTGGGGACCAAGACCACCATGCTGCTGCAATTGCTGTGCAACTCTATGACTATTCCTATTTTGAGTATGGCATTGAGTTCATCCCAAACTATGGTTTTCTTGTGTTTGGGTAAGCGGTATGGGTGGCTACGCACCACCATCCTTGGGAGTGTCTCAATGTGGTGTTCTATGAGGTGGGTGTGACTGGGAAGGGGCAAGAGCATATCAGAAAACTTTGCTTGCAACTTGGCAAACTCCATGAGTTGGGATGATGAGAGGTGGTCTCCACAGGGGATCGGAGTGGGTTGAGTGGCTACATTTGTTTTTACCTCCAGTCCCAACTCCTCTCTCTCTGGAGCCACCATTGCCAATGCCATGGGGACCCCCTTGTTCCATAGTTTAAGCAGATTGAGGTGGTATATCTGCAATGCCCCACCTCTATCCATTCACTTCACCTCATAGTCGATGTCCCCAACTCACCATGTGACCTCAAAGGGCCCTTGTCACTTGGCGAGCAATTTAGAGCTTGACATGGATAAAAGCATGAACACTTTATCTTCTCTTGTGAACTCCTGCAGGCGCATACCCCTGTTATATAGCTGGGACTGACATTCCTGTGCCTTCCACAAATTCTCCTGGGTTAGGTGAATGATTGTGTTTGGAGTTTTGTCCATAGGACAAGGAAGTATTGAATTTCATTTTTACTTTTAGAAGGTCCCTCCTCCCAATTTTCACATATGATATCTAGGATGCCACTTGGTTTATGTCTGTACAATAATTCAAATGGGGGAAAAACCCACGGAGGCTTGTGGAACCTCTTGTACTGCAAATAGCAGGGGTTTGAGCCATTTGTCACAGTTACATGTGTCTTCACTCACAAACTTGCAAATTAGGTTTTTAAGGGCTAGATTAAATTGGTCTACCAAGCTATCAGTATGTGGGTGATACTTGTACTGACTGATTTAACCCCAATAACTCAGTTTGCGAAGGGTGCATGACATAAATGTGGTGCCTTGGTCAGTCAAGATTTCTCTCGGAATCCCAACTTGGGAGAATTTTAAATAATCCCTCTGTGACATTACATGTGGAAATGCTACACAGCAGCACTGCTTCTTGGATTATGCATTGCATAATCCACTAGGACTAAAATAAAGTGATGCCCATGTGCAGATTGATCTAATGGCCTGATGAGATCCATCCCAATTCTTTCAAAGGGGATCTCAATTGGGGAAGAGAGCACAATGGTGCTTTTGGGGTGGCCACTAGATTCACCAGCTGGCATTCACGGCATGCCACACACCACCTGCAGACAGCCACACAAATCCTTGGCCAGTAGAAATGGGCCAGTGTTGTGTCCTGCCATTCCATGAGCCACATGGAATATAAGTTCCCTGTGGCTCTTTGGGACCAACAAGTGTGTCACTTTTTCACTGGTCTGAGTGTCCTAGATAACTCGATACAGCCTGTCCTTAATTGTTGAAAAGTACAGGCAGGCAAGTGAATGTTGGGCTGGAGGGTTTGACTATTGATTACTCTCATTTGATCAAAAGCAGGTCACAAAGTTTCATCCCACACCTGCTCAGAAGGGAAACCTGCTTGAGAATCCCTGAGAGAGAGAAGAGGGCCGGGGACTCTGCATGTCACTATGATGCGGAGCTGACGTAGATGGCTCTAGGATAGCCTCCCCAGTCATTGCTACACTAGGATCCCAATGATGTGTTACAGTTGGACCCACCCACCACTACTCGATCCATTAATTACTTAAACCCCGACCGATCTGTTCCCAGGATTAGTGGGTAGGTGAGGTGTGGACTAACAACTGCCTCCATATTATGCTTTTTCCACTGAGATTGGACCTAGACAGTCACCCATGGGTACTCATGAACATATCTGCACACACATAGAACCACATAGAGCCAAATGTGTTGTACCCAATGCCTCACCTTGCACCAAGCTTTGGCGGATGGAGGTGTGATTACAGCCTGAATCCACCAACGCATGGTATGTATCCCCTTGGACACTTACTGGTATGCAGTACACTCCATCTCAATCAGGGGTGGTCTCTCACATCAGGGATCCAGACCACTGCCCCCACCTTCATTGCATGACACTGGTTCTGGAAGTGCCCAGTCTCCCCGCAGCACAAGCACATTAGCTGGGGCCTCACCTCTGCACAGGTGGTACCAGAGATCACTCACCTACAGGGGAGGAGATACAGACACACAAGGGGGGGAGGGGGGCATGGACTTGGCGAGCTGGCTGCGGGGGGGTCAGCCCCCAGTTCTGTGGTGCAGGGCTAGGGAGAAGGCAGGAGGAAGAGAGAGTGAGCAAGAGAGATAAGAGGCAGGATGCCCACCTGCCACTGGAACTGCCACCAGATGGTCCTCCGCCAATGTGATGGTGCGATCCAATGACAGCAGGCAGTGGCACAGGACCCACTCCACTGTTCCTTCTGGTAGTGGAGTGATGAACTGTTCCAGCACCACTACATCAATTATCCCCTCAGCATCATGATATTCTGCCCTCAGCCACTGCCAGCAGGCATCCTGGTGCTGCTGGCCAAACACGAAGGGCCAACTGACCTCTTCCAGAGTCAGCATGCTGAAGTGCTGATGTTGCTCGGGCATGTGGCCAACATGCTGCAGTATGGCTCATTTCAGGCCCAGATACTCCAGGCTGTTCACTGGGGGTAGTTGCTGCATGGTGAGCTATGCTTCCCTGATCAGGAGCAGCAGTTGGTGCACTGCTTGCTGCTCAAGCAGCCACCACCATGCCTCTGTGGCTTGCTTAAAGAGAGTGAGGAAGGTCTCTGGGTCATCATGGGGCCCCAGCTTCATCAGCATGATGTAGAGGGAGACTGCTGACACTATTGCTGGGATCTCTGCTGATGCAAGCAGGGTCCAGAACGCCTGGCAATCCTCTTGCTGAGCCTGCAGCAGCACATCAAAGCACTGTTTCTGCTCATTATGCAGCACACCCAGTGCCTGGTGCTGGCTCTGTTGGGCAGCAGTGAGGGCATGGATGAGGTCTTTAAATAGGGAGGACTCCATGTCGGCTGTCCACTTCAGAGTCCCTGGTTTCAGCACCAGTGTAAAAGTCCCTGTGATGGGGGAACACTGAAGCACTGTCACAAGAGGGTTAATCATAAGACACTTATTTCTGCTTTTCAGCTTGAAAGTTAAACTGTTCTCACATGCATGCACACACACACACAAGGATGTGATGCAGGGAAGCTCTCCTGTCCGCTTCCTCCCACCATATAAACCCTCAGCCGTCACTGCAAGACACACACACACATCATTAATAAGGCACAGGTGTGATCACTTTGCCACTCAACTTCCCTGGCCTTGCCCTCGATTCACAAACTGGCACTCAACCATGCCCCCACTCCTACAGTCCCTTCTACCAATTTTCTTTTATGATGTCTAAGATTCCATGAGGCTTGCACCCATGGAGCAAATCCATCCATCCATCCGTTATCTGTTGCCGCTTATCCTGTTCTACAGGGTCGCAGGCAAGCTGGAGCCTATCCCAGCTGACTATGGGCGAGAGGCGGGGTACA
>JAODLJ010000025.1:53682068-53692433 GCA_027576115.1 Cathorops melanopus
GTCTACTCCCCCTCTGTCAATTGTGTGTATGTAAGGACAGGTTGATGGTCAATTTCGCTGGTACTTGTGACTAGTGACAAAGGGTTCATTCATTCATTCCTTCATTCATGTCCCCCATTACTTGTGGTGTCCCCCAGGGGTCTGTTCTTGGGCTCCTCCTCTTCCTTATATACACATCCTGCCCCTTGGCCAAATTATTCATAACCATGGTCTTAACTTCCATTGCTATGCTGATGACATTCAATTATCTCTCACAATATCCTCCCCCACTGACCAACCTCCAAGTTCCCTCAATGATGGTCTATCAGACCTAAAGTTGTGGATGCAGAATAATTTTCTAAAACAGAAATCAAGCTCATCAGCCCCAAATCTTCATTGTCTAAATCCTCCAGCTTCAGTCTTAACACCGACAGTGCACTTATTAAATCTTCACCTCCTGTTAGAAACCTTGGAATATTGCTTGACCCCTCATTCAACTTTGGTCCCCACATTAAATCCCTCACCAAGACTGCTTTCTTCCACCTCCGGACCATTGCCTGCCTTCACCCCTTTCTTTCCACTAGTGATGTTCAAGCATTGGTCCACTCCTTCATTATGTCCTGCCTAGATTATTGTAACTCCCTTCTTATTGGCCTCCCTACTAAATCCCTTCAAAGATTACAATACATTCAGAACTCTGCAGCAAGACTCCTCATCCATACCAAACCATCTGCTCATATCTCCCCCATTCTTTCTCAGCTTCACTGGCTACCTGTTCTGTCCAGAATTAAATATAAAATCATACTACTCCCCTTCAAAGCTCTCCATAACCTTGCTCCTTCTTACATCTGTGATCTCCTGACCCTTTATACACCATCCCACTCTCTCAGATCCTCTAGCTATAATCTCCTTGCTATCCCCTGCACTAGACTCTCTACCCTGGGTGGCAGGTCTTTCAGTGCCATGGCCCCCAAGCACTGGAATTCCCTTCCTCAACCCCTCTGTGACTGCTCTTCTCTTCCTTTCTTCAAAGCTCATCTCAAAACCTTTCTTTTTCATATACATTTCTCCACCAGTGCATAAACTCACCACTCTTTAGCAACTCTCTTTTTTTTCTTTTTTGGTGTTTTCTCTGACCTATGTTAAGTGACCTTGAGTTTGAGAAAGGTGCTATATAAATGTAACTTTATTATTATACAGTATTTCCACTTGGCCAATTGCACATTTCTGTGGGTTAGCCATGAGCCCCACACACATCAACAACTATAGCATGGCCCTGAGGTGTTTTATGTGCCATGGCCAATCATTACTATATTTGATAATGTTGGCAAAGTAGGCTGTGGTGTCAGCAAAATGTGGGTGGAAGATTTTGACCATGAGTCACTGGAACATTGCAGGAGCCCCAAATAACCCAAATGGAAGTGTGATGAATTTGAAAAGGCTGTTTTTTTTTTTCGTTTTTTTTTTCCCCTGGGAACAGGGAGTCAAGGGGATCTGTCAATATCCCTTTGTCAGATTCAGTGTCAAATAAGAAGGAGCTGTGCCTAACCAATCAAGCAGTTCATCGATATGAGGCATCAATTATGCATCAAATTTAGACACTGCATTGACCTTTTGATATTCCACACAGAACCAGACTGACCATTCAGTCTTGGGTACCAAAACTACCAGGCTGCTCCAGCCACTGTGTGACTCCTCAACTATTCCCATTTCAAGCATGGCATTGAGTTCATGCCAAACTACTGTTTTCTTCTGTAGCAGTAGGAGTGGCTCAGTACCACCACCACTGGGGGCATCTCAACATGGTGTTCTCTGAGGTGAGTGCGACTGGGAAGATGTGAGAACACATCAGAAAACTCAGTTTGCAACTTGGCAATCTCCATGACTTGGGCCAGCAAGAGGTGGTCTCCACAGGGGACTGGGGTAGATCGGGCAGTGGATTTTGTTTTTACCTCCATCCCCAGCTCCTCCCTCTCTAGAACTACCATTGCCAATTCCACAGGGACCTCCTTGTTCCATCATTTGAGCAGATTGAGGTAATATATCTGCCATACCCTGCCTCATCCATTCGCTTCACCTCATAGTCGACATCCCCAACTCACCATATGACCTCAAAGAACCCTTGCCACTTGGTGAATAATTTAGAGTTCGATGTGGGCAATGATATGAGAACTTTATCTCCTGGTGTGAATTCTCTCAGCCAAGCACCTCTGTTGTACAGCTGGTACTAACGTTCTTATGCCTGCCAGAAATTCTACAGGGTTACATGGCTAAGTAGGTAGAGTTTTGCGCAGGTTGAGAATGTACTGAATTTCATTTTTACTATCAGAAGGACCATTCTCCCAATTTTTTGTGAGACATCTGAGACATCACAAGGCTTGTGCCCATATAATAATTCAAACGTGGAGAACCCTGTGGAGGCTTGTGGGACCTCTTGTACTGTAAATAACAGATGATCAAGCCATTTATCCTAATTACAAGTGTGTTCATGCAACAACTTGCCTCAAAAACTTTGTGCAAAAACTTTAAGTTCTTAAGGGTTCGGTTAAATCGCTTGACTAAGCCAGCTGCCTGTGGGTGATAAATGCTGATGCAGATTGATTTAACCCCTAGTAAGTCATAGAGTTTGTGAAGTGTGTGCAACATAAATGTAATGCCCTGATCAGTCAGGATTTCTTTCAGAAACCCGACTCAGGAGATAATTTTAAACAGTTCCTCTGCAACACTGTGCAGAAATGTTATGCAGCAGCACTGCTTCTGGGTATTGCATTGGATAGTTCACCAGGACTAAAATAAAGCAATGCACTCTGAACTAATGGCCTGAAGAGATCCATCCCAATTTATTTGAAGGGGGTCTTGATTAGGGGAAAAGGGCACATTTGCGCTTTTGGGGAGGCTGCTGGATTTACTAGTTGGCACCCTAGGTGTCTGGCCATTGGGTTATAATGAGTCACTTAGAATAGAATTTCCCTGTGGCTTTTTGGTATGAACAACTGTAATTACTGTCACTTACAGTAACTAACTTACAGTAATGCTTTTATGGCTGAGGACTACAGTTGACTTGCTAACTTTAGGACTGCAGTTGTCATGAACAGTTTTGCACTCAAGTTTCCATCAATGAAGATTTATAACATCAATGAAACAGACTTCATGATAAAACTGTTAAAAATGTTATAATCACTTTATCACCCAAATGAGGATGGGTTCCCTTTTGAGTCTGGTTCCTCTTGAGGTTTCTTCCTCATGTTGGAGTCACTGGCGCTGGGAGGTGAAATAGCCTCTTCCCTTCTAGTTCATGAGCGATCAGAGATTCAAAAGGTAAAAAAGTCCATAGTCCTGTTATTGGGACCACAAATTGATAATCATAGTGCATGTCATTCGAGTGCTTTGATATCCTCTTACTTGTCTTTCATCATTTCCTTCATTATTAGTATTATTGCTATTACTTTATAATATTAGTTAATAATTTGTAATATAAGGCAATGTCTGATCACAGCAAAAAAGGTCGAAAAGTAAAACACAAGTTGAATAATTACCATCATGTCCGTATTGGTACAATAAATGTACGAACAGCTAAATGTGAAAGCAAGCTGGCAGAGCATGTTTTGGAAATCCAAACACTTCATCACGACATTTGTTGTATGCAAGAAACTCACATATCAGGAAATGACAGGACTGAATACAAAGACACTACTCTTAAGGGTTGGAAGTTTATCTCCAGTGGCCTACAGAGGAAAGTCCATGCTGGCGTTGCCATTGTATTGGCCCCACATGTCATTTTACTGGATACAGAATACATCATTGAGGGCAGATTAATACTCAAGAGTAGTGGTCCAAAGTGTCAAACTGACTATCCTCTCTTCCTATGGTCCAACTGAAGAATATGCAGCTAACTCTAAGGAAGCTTATTATAATATGCTGTCTAGAGCTTTGAGGGAAACAAAGAAATCGCACCCATCTTCGAAGATTGTTGTCTGTGGAGATTTTAATGCTACAATAGGCAAGGACTGCCAGTATAACAGGTGGAAATGTTTAGGTCCATACAATGACAAACCAACCAGTGTTAATGGTACTAAACTCATCAAAACAGCAGAGAATAACGGTCTATTTTTCTTGAACACCATTTTTGCCACAAAAACATCTTTGCATAGATGGTCCTTTAAATCCAACGTGGGGTACCAAAGGTGACTAGACTATATCTTGGGAGAATGGTATGTGAAACACTGCTAAAAACTGCAGGGTATATCCAAATGACAGTGTTCCATTTGATTCTGACCACTGAGTAGTGGTGTTAGATGCAATGTTCCCATCAAAGAGTAGACGCTGTAAAATTTTCAAGATAAAACCCCCCAAAAATAAAGCCGCCAGCCAAATTAGATGTGACATGTAGCTTAAGAGATTATGAAGAAGTAAGAAGTAAATACAGTCAATGACTTGATGAACTCCTGGCAGAACCTCCCCCTTCTGAGCAAATTGAAATTATCAAAAGGTCTTATTACTGATGCTATTTGTACGGCCTTAACTGAGACCTTTCCTCCTTTACAGAGAGACTGCAACATGAAACCATGGATTAATGAAGAATTCTTAGCTCTTGTTGAAAAGAGGCGAAAGGCAAGGGATCCCACAACAAGGAAAGAGCTAACCCAACAAATAAAGAAATTATGGCTTCAACTTAAAAGTGCCTACTTTAAAGACAAGGCTGATAAGATCAATGTCGCTAGTGAGCAAAGAAATACCAAAGAAGAGTTTTGACTAGCTAAGAACTACACTACACTCTCAAAGCTAAATAGACATTTTATCAAACCTGAAAAACTAGAAAAATACTTTGCCCATCACTTAGGTAAAAGGGAATTCAATAGACAGCCAGAATTATCTAATCCTAGAAATTTCCCACACATGAACTCTCCTGGAGACATTGAACCAATTGATAAGTACCCCCGATATATCCAAGGTAGAAGACTGTATGTCAAAGTTCAAGAATGGCAAATGTCCAGGAACTGATGGAGTCTTTGGTGAACAGTTGAAGTACTCTGGTTCCTAGAGGCTTCTCCTCTATCTGGTTTTACTGATGGGGTTAATCTGGGAACTCAAGACTATTCCTAGCATGTGGCTTCTATCTTCTATAACATGTCTCTACAAAAAGGGCCTGAGAAGTTTGGCTGAGAACTATCGTGGGTTGTCAATCATTGCCACACTCTCCAAACTGCTATCCATGATCATTGTTGAAAGAATATGAATAGTCTATGAATACATTTTACTACCAATGCAATTTGGTTTCAGGAAGAACCGTTCCACTTATGATGCCATTTTTATTATTAGACACATACTAGAGAAAGAACAACACCCACTGTGTGTTTGATTGATTTAAAAGCAGCATATGATTGGATCCCACGGGAGGGACTCTTTCAAGTTCTGGAGATCTGCCTTCAGAGCCCAACACTCATTTCCATACTTAAAGCTTTATATAATGGCACTAAAGACTGTGTAAAGAATTTAGGACATTATCTCAATACGTATGTAGGATGGTGACAAGGAGCTCTTGAAAGTCCTATTATCTTTAACATCTATCTGGACTTTGTGATTCATTGCACCAAACATGAAATATCTTGAGTCTTTCCCGATACTGGAGCACGAATAGAATTCACTATACCAAATGAAGTATCACTGCGTTGTCTCCGTACTAGTATCTCGCATGGCATAATCAGAGTTTCTGAGTTGATGTATGCAGATGACATTATGGTGTTTTCTGAAGAACTGGATGAGCTAAGAAGAATATTGGAAATATATAATAATACATTCAGTAGATTTGGGTTGAAAATGTCCTACAAGAAAACGAAAACTATGGCTTTTAATATAGATAAGAACATTAAAGAACAGGAAAGCCTACTAGCCATTAATGGAACGTCTATAAAGAATGTGAGAAAATTCAGATATCTGGGATACCTGATCTCCAACCTCAACAATAAGTCATCAGATTTCCTGCATATCAGAATAGCATCAGCCTATGAGAAATGGAATGAGTTAAAGAATGTCCTCACAGATCTCGAGATATACCTCAGTACCCATATAAGAATCCTAACAGTGTGTGTCTGATCCCACTTATTATACAGTGTCCAAGCATGGGAACTGACCACTGTGGAACTTAATAAGATCAACATGGTCTGGAACAGCTTCTTAAGGAAATTGATCTCTGGATGATTTGCACAGAGGAATGCACCACCATCAAGACAATGGAGAAATGAAGCTGATCCAGAAATTCCAGTGGATGAAGAACCTGATTGGGCATACAAGATATCCAATACTAGACTACATGAGATTTGCCAAACACAACCAATATCAGATTTTTGCCACATACAACATTTAAAGTATATTGCACATGTCTGCCACATAAATAATGATTCCATCCAAAAGCAATTGTTATTTGACAAGAGACAGCAGTGGCATAAACTTGAGGAGACCCTGTCCATGGACAGGCCACAAATACTACGTAGCATGATGCACAAAGAGGACTTCATGCGCCTGTTGGGTAACATTTTTCCAGCACCCAAGCGGGCGCACCCCAAGGCCAATCGCGTGCCATGAGGGAAAAACTGATGATGTCGTCTGAGGGAGATTTTCCTTGCCACTGTTGCCACAGGCTTGCTCATTGGGGATAGATTAGGGATAAAATTAGCCCATGTTTAAAGTCATTAAAATTCTGTAAAGCTGCTTTGCGACAATGTCTATTGTTAAAAGCGCTATTTAAAAAAAAAAAAAAAAACACTGTTATTTGCTCTCTGGTCTGAGTGTCCTGCATCACTCAATACAGCCTTATTTACTTATGGAAATGTTTGGGTTGGAGAGTGCAACAATTGGCTGGAGACTCTGATCATTTACTACTCTCACTTGGTCCAAAGCATGCTACAGAGTCTCATTTCATGCCTGCTCCAGAAAGAAATCTGTCAGGGAATCCCTGAGAGAGTGGGGGTGGCTGGTGTGTTCCCTGCTCTACACGTTGCTATGATGCAGGGCTGATGTAGATGGCTCTAAGACAGCTTCCCTGGAAAACTTCATACTGGGATCCCCCCATGATGTGCTCCTACAGGGCCCACCCACCACCACTTGCTCTATTAGATTCCTAAACCCTGGCCAATCCATCTCTAGAATTAGTGGGTGGATAACATGTAGATAAACTTCTGCCTTGACATTTGTTCCCCAAAACTGGATTTTTATTGGTACCTCCAGGTATTCGTTAATATCTCTGTGCCCACCAGAATGGCAGATGGGCGACAAATGGACAGCATGGTGGTGTAGTGGTTAGCACTATCACCTCACAGCAAGAGGGTTCTGGGTTTGAGCCCAGTGGTGAATGGGGGCCTTTCTGTGTTCAAGGTTCAAGATTTTTTTTATTTGTACCATACCGTAGTACTGGTAAATTCATTGTGCAGGCAGGAATTCAGCAATCCCAGTACAAAATAACAACTACATAAAATACATTGTGACAAACAAGACAACAACAGTACACACATCCTAACATATACAATCCTTAAAAGTATGGTCTTTAAAAAGTGCTTCATCATCAAATTGTTCAATATGAACAAGATTGTTCACTTCTGGGCCTCACTGTTCAGCAATACAATTGCTGTTGGTACAAAGCTCTTTCTGTACCATTTTGTCCCTCCCTTAGGGACCCCAAAATGATGAACAGAGCGAAGGAGCTGAAACTCACCATGCAAAAGGTGTGAGCCATCTTTGAGAATACAGATAGCTTTACATTGTAATTGTATGTCATAAAGAGAAGACATGGTGAATTGAGGCTTCCCAATTATCCACCCAGCCCATTTAATGATTTGGTTCAGGGAGTTTTTGTCCTGTAGTGACAGATTACCAAACCAAGACACCAAGGCAAAAGATAATAGCAACTCAATAAAAGCACGATAAAATAGAATCAGCATAGTTTTGTCAACGTTAAAATGGAACAATTTCCGAAGATAAAACAGCCGCTGATATCCCTTCTTGCATACTGCTTTGCAGTTCTTGTTAAAAGTCAGTTTGTCATCAATGACAATCCCAAGATACTTGTACTTATCCACATGTTCAACGGATTGGCCCTTAATGACTGTGGGATCATGGTTTGGAGCCTGAATTCTAAAATCAATAATCATATCCTTTGTTTTGGATGTATTAAGCACCAAGAAAGAAAGATCACACCAACTGATAAAATCCTCCAAGACTGGGCCATGGCTGGATTCATTATTGTGCAGCAAACTTACAATGACAGTATCGTCTGCAAATTTTAAAATGTGCCTGTTCTCATAGACACTCTTGCACATATCTGTATAAAGGATAAAAAGTAAGGGAGAGAGAACATCCCTGAGGTGAGCCAGTAGAGGAACACAGTGACTCAGATAAAATGCCAGTGACTTTGACTCTGTGTTCTATCTGTTAAAAAATCTAAAATCCAACCCACCAGATTATGGTTATGCTGGAACTGCTCAACAAGCCTCATGGCTAAAATGTGAGGTTGTATAGAGTTAAAAGCCGATGAAAAATCAATAAAAGTCAATCTAATGTGGGTTTTGTTTCCCTCCAGCTGTTTAAATAAAAGGTTTAGCAGGGTAAGTGTGGCATCTTCAACGCATCTGTGGGCCCTGTAAGCAAATTGCATGGAGTCAAGTGCATGTGCAGTCCTCTCTAGAAGCTCCGACTTAACAATTTTCTCAAATGATTTCATTAAAAGAGAGAGGTAAGGGCGACCAGTCTAAAATCATTCAGTGTTTTAGGTCTGCTGACTTTAGTAACAGGGATAACCTCTGCTTGTTTCCACAGCCTGGGCACCTTTTGCTGACTCAGTGATACATCAAAAATGTAATGAAAAATTGGACTCCGTTGTCTTGCAGATGACTTAAGTAAGATTCTACTTATTTTATCAGGTCCAGGACTTTTATTTGTTTTGAGAGAGAGGAGACACTTTTTCACTTTTCTTTGTTCTAGTACGAAGTGTTGGTCATCTTTAAGATTATCTATCAAACTCTTAACTTCCTCACTGAAGTCAAACTGGTCAAATCGTAAATAAAATTTATTGATCGCACTGGCTAGATCCCAATTTGACCCAAAACCATCAATAGTGATGCAGGAGCCCTTCATCTGTTTTATGCCTGCCATTGTCTTCATACCAGACCAGGCAGCGAAAAGGTTTTTATCTGCTAGTTTACTCTACTTTAGTTTTATATTTCTGTTTAGCCCCTGAAATTTCATTTCTTAGCTCTCTATTAGCTACTTGAAGTTCAGAAGGTCTCCCACAATTAAAGGCCAGCCTTTTCTGCTGTAGATGAGCCCTGACTTCCTTGGACATCCAGGGTTTGTTACTGAGGTACACCTTGAGCTTTTGGTGGGAATGATCATATTCTCACAGAAAGTCATATAAGAACAAATCACATCAGTGAGTTCATCAATGTCTGTGCAGGAGTCTTTAAAATTTCACTAGTCGGTGAAAATTATTTAGTACTTGTTGAATGTGCCCTGATGTTGGAGAACTGTTATTGTAAAATATGAAGACTTGAATAAAGAACACCGTCTATTGTCATATGCACAGTAAGGACATGTCCACTTGCACAATGAAAATTCTTAGTTTGCTGTCCATGAATGCCAATTACAAATAAATAAATAGGCAGAAGTAGTAATACAACGTAAGGCAATATAGTGCAAAAATAAAAGCAAAGAAAAGCAAAAGCAACAAAAAAAACAAAAACACCCAGTGTAATACAAAAGGGTTAAATGTAGTACAATGCAAAAATAAGGCAGCAGAAGGGCAGTAATGTGTGAATGTGCAAACAATGTAACCAGATGTAAACAGTCAAGGAAACAGCAGCAAAAAGGGCAGTAATGTGTAAACAGATGTAAACAATCAAGGACAGTTTACAGGGAGGTAGTCCATGGTTATAGACTCCTGTCAGCTATTCAGGGGTCTGATGACCGTGGGAAAGAAAGAATTTAGTCTGACAGTCTTACATTTCAGATTTCTGTACCTCCAGCCCGAGGGTAGGAGCGTGAACAGTCTGTGCTGGGGGTGGGTGGGGTCTTTGAGGATGGAGGCCGCTCTCCTGTGGACTCTGCAGTGGTAGATGCTCTGCAGAGAGGGCAGTGGAGTTTTGGTGATCATCTTAGCAGTCTTCACCACCCTCTGCAGGCATTTGCAGTCCATTACTGTAGTGCTGCCATACCACACAGTGATGCACTTGGTCAGGATGCTCTCAATCACGTAGCTGCAGAAGTTGCTGAGGATCTTGGGTGACATACCAATCTTCCTCAGTCTCAAAAAGTACAGCCGCTGTTGACCCTTCCTAACCAGCTGTGTGGTGTGAAGTGTCCATGTGAGGTTCTCACTGATGTGAACACCCAGATATT
>JAODLJ010000025.1:53708145-53718412 GCA_027576115.1 Cathorops melanopus
TACATCATGGGAATTTAAGTTTTATCTCTCTGGTCGCACTTTGTCTTGCAATTGTTTAGCTCAGTTCATGTTCTTATGTTTCAGCATTTACCTAGTTGTTCTTTTTCATGGAGTGTATGTAGGTTTTAATTGCAACACTTAAACCATATCTTTACTTGCATCCACCTCTGACTCCAATCCATGACAACAGAAATCAAATGGCAGAAGTAAAATTTCACTCAATCTGTTCTCTTCATTTGTAAAGAGTCCAGGTCAAATTGGAAGGCCTAGATCATTATCAGTTAAATTAGGTATTATATTATGATTATTTTGCAATTGCACTTTGTGTTTACTGGCACGTTATGAGTCTTTCATCTATAGGCATAAAGGTGCAATGAGTAAAAATTGGCCATGTGACAAATTCATACTCAATCAAAAAAAAAAATAAATAAACAAATAGTGGGCAGTATATCAGCAGAAAGTTGATGGAGGCTACACTTATAGCAAGAAACAAAGAAATGCACAGTCTCTCTTTCTCCATCCCCCCAAATGCACCACCACCACTCTCAAAGAATTATCACTCATCAGCCATAACAATAAAACCACTGACAGGTGAAGTGAATAACATTGATTATCTCATTACACTGGTACCCGTCAAAGGGTGGGATATATTAGGCAGCAAGAGAACAGTTATTTCTTGAATGTGTTGGAAGCAGGAAAAATGGGCAAGCATAAGGATCTTCCCAACTTTGACAAGGGCCAAATTGTGATGGCTAGATGACTGGGTCTGAGCATCTGCAAAATGGAACATCTTGTGGGATGTTCCCAGTATGCAGTGGTTATTATCTACCAAAAGTCATCCAAGAAAGGACAACCGGTGAACTGGCAACAGGGTCATGGGTGTTGAAGGCTTATTGATTCACATGGGGCACGAAGGCTGGCCTACGTAGTCCAATCCCACAGAAGAGCTACTGTAGCACAATTTGCTGAAAAAGATAATACTGGCTAAAACAGAAAGGTGTCCACAATAATAATAATAATAATAATAACAATAATAAGGGGGTGGCACGGTGGTGTAGTTGTTTGCACTGTCGTCTCACAGCAAGAAGTTTCTGGGTTAAAGCCCAATGGCCAATGGGGGCCTTTCTGTGTGCAGTTTGCATGTTCTCCCTGTGTCTGCTTGGGTTTCCTCCAGTTTCCCCTACAATCCAAAGACATTCAGGTTAGGCTAATTTGTGGCTCTAAATTGACCATAGGTGTGAATGTGAGTGTGAATGGTTGTTTGTCTCTGTCAGCCCTGTGATGATCTGGCAGCTTGTCCAAGGTGTACCCCACCTCTCACCCATAGTCAGCTGGGATAGGCTCCAGCTTGCTTGCGACCCTGCACAGGATAAGTGGTTACAGTCAATGGATGGATAATGAGTAGTAGTTGTTGTTGTTGTTGTTCTTGTTGAAAATAGTTAAAATACATAAAAACCAATGAATGAGTTGGTGTGTTCAAACTTTTGATATTTTGCTATAGTCTTATGAATGGATGGTGTCATCTTTTTTTTTTCCTCTATTACATCCTTGTCAACATCCCTGAGAGTGGATGGAACACTGAAGCACAGGCAGGTGGGTCGTGATGGTAAATCTCACTTTTATTTCTAACAGCATTCCAGCCATGACTACTCTGTCTCTCTCTCTCTCTCTCTCTCTCTCACTCACACACACACACACACACACACACACACACACACACAAAACACCATCAATTAAACACACGCATGATCATTTTGCCACTCACCTTCCCTGGCTTTGCTCTCCATTCACAAACTGGCGCTTCACCACACCATGGCTGCCACATACTTCCACTGCCAGACTCAGACTGGGGAGCTGTCTGGCCTGCAGCCAACCCCCCGCATGGGAAAGATAGTCCTCCACCACCATCTGCATCTCCACCCTGTGGATTACCTCGAATTGGAAAGGCTGGAGGGTTAGATACCATCGGGTGATCCACACACTGGCATCTTTCATGTGGTGGAGCCACTGGAGTGGGGTATGATCCAAGCAGAGGGTGAAAGGGTGCCCCAGCAGGTAGTAACAGAGGGTGATGACCACCCATTTGATGGTCAAACACTGCTTTTCGATGGTGCTGTACTTTGTTTCTCGCACGGAGAGATTGCGGCTTATGTACAGCACTGTGCTCTCCTCCCCCTCCAACATCTGGGACAGAATGGCCCTCAGCCCTCGGTCCAACATATTTGTCTGTAAAATAAAGGGGAAAGAGAAATCAGGGGAGTGTAACAGTGGCCTCCACACAGTGCAGCCTTTACCTTGGTGAAAACCTGTTGGCACTGCTTCATCCACTGGACCAGATCTGGCACTCTCTCTTTAGTGAGATCAGAATGGTTCGGCACAAATCTACAATAGTAGATTTGTAATCCCCAGGAACTGTCTCACCCCCTTTTTGGTATCGGGCCTCAGGCAGGTTCAATGGCTGTGGTCTTGTCAATTTGGGGATGCATCTGTCCATGACCCAATTGGAACCTCAGACACCATACTTTACCTGCCTGATCACACACTTTTTTGGGTTAGCCATGAACCCCACAAATCTCAATGACTCTAGGACTGCCCTGAGGTGTTTTTTGTGCCATGGCCAATCATTGCTATATATAATGATCTCATCGAGGTATGCCATGGCATAGGTGGCATTCGGGCAGAGGATTTTGTCCATGAGCTGCTGGTTGCTGGGGCTCTGAATAACCCGAATGGAAGGGTGATGAATTGGTATAAGCTGAATGGGGTGGAAAAGGTTGTTTTCTCTCAAGATAAAGGAGTCAAGGGGATCTGCCAATATTCCTTGGTTAGATCCAGTGCTGAGTAAAAACAAGTGGTACCTGACCAATGTAGCAACTCCTCAATGCGAGGCATTGAATACATGTGGAATTTAGACACCCCATTGACCTTTCTGTAGTCCACACAGAACTGGACTGACCCATTGGTCTTGGGGACCAAGACCACTGGGCTGCTCCAGTCTCTGTACAACTCTTCAATTATTCGGATCTTGAGCATGGCCTTGAGTTCATTCTGAACCATAGTTTTCTTGTGTTCAGGTAAGCAGTAAGGGCAGCTCTGCACCACCACCCCTCAGGGTGTCTTAATGTCATGTTCTATGAGGTGAGTATGGCCAGGAAGGGGTGAGAACATGTTGGAAAACTCTGCTTGCAACTTGTCAACCTCAATGAGTTGGGCCACAGGGAACCGGGGTTTTGTCGAGCAGTTACTTTTGTTTTTACCTCTGGCCCCAGCTCCACCCTCTCTAGAACTACCAATGCCAATGCCACGGGGATCCCCTCATTCCAATATTTAAGCAGACTGAGGTGGTAAATGTGTAGTGCCCTGCCACTATTTATTTGGGTCACCTAATAGTTGCTGTCTCTGATTCGTCATGTGACCTCAAATGGCCTTTGCCACTTAGTGAGTCATGTTAAGCTTGATGTGGGTAATAATATGAGCATTTTTTCTCCTGGAGTAAACTGTCAGAGGCGCGCACCCTGTTGTACAGCTGGTACTGACATTCTTGCGCCTGTCACAAATTCTCCTGGGTTAGGTGACTGAGTGTGTGGAGTTTTGCATGTCAAGAAGATATTGAATTTTGTTTTTACTGTTAGAAGGTCCTTCCTCCTAATTTTCCTACAGCATGTTGAGGATGCCATGAAGCTTATGAGGATATAATAATTAAAATGGGGAAAACCCTATGGAGGCTTGCAGGACCTCTCCTACATGACATAAATGTAGTACTCTGATCAGTCAAGATTTCTTTGGGAATCCTGACTCAGGAGATAATTTTAAACAGTGCCTCTGAGACATTGTGTGCTGAAATGTTACACAGTGGTACTGCTTCTGGGTATTGTGTTGCATAGTCCACCAGGGCTAAAATTAAGCAATGCCCTCGTACAGACCAGTTTAATGGCCCAACAAGATCTATTCCAATTCTTTTGAAGGGGTTTCAATCAGGGGCAGAGGACGCAATGGCACCTTTGGCGTGGCTGCCAGATTCACCAGCTGGCATTTGCAGCATGCCAGACACCACCTACAGACACCCCTGCGAATCCCTGGCCAAGAGAAATGGGCCATGACATGGGTTAGTGTCTTATCCTGTCCTAGGTGTCCAGCCATAGGGTTAAGATGAGCTGCATGGAATATGAGTTCCCTACAGCTCTTTTGGACTAATAACTGGGTCATTTGTTTCATGGGTTTCAGTGTCCTGTGTCACTCGGTATAATCTAGCTTTGATTACCACAAAATACTGGCAGGAGAGTGTTGCATATGGCTGGAGAGTTTGACCATCAACTACTCTTACTTGGTCAAAAGCGTGCCACAGAGTCCTGTCTCTCGCTTGCTCCAAAGGTAAATCCTCAAGGGAATTCCCAAAAGAGAGAGGAGGAGAGCAGTACTTTGATGCTGTCTGATGTGGACGGCTCTGAAATGGCTTCCCCACACATTGCTACACTGGGATTCCCCATGATGCACTACTGCATGACCTGCCCACTATTACACACACCATTAGACACTTAAACCCCAGTTAATCTGTCCCCAGAATCAGTGGGTTGGTGAGATGTGGGCTAACCACAACTTGTACACTGTGCTTTGTTCCCCAAAATTGGATGTGAACAGACACCAGTGGATATTTGTGAATATCCCTGTGCACACACAATACCTTTACTAATCGTGCTGTCCCCAATGCCTCACCTTGAATCAGGCTTTGGTGGATGGAGGTCTGATTATAGCCTGAATACATCAATACGTGATAGGTATCCCCTTGAATGCTCACCGGTATGTGATACATTTCAGCTTAATCAAGGGTAGTTGAGGAATCTGGTACATCGGGGATCCAGACCATGGCCCCCACCTCCATTGCATAGCACTGTTCCTGGAGTGTCCAGGCTCCCTACAGTGCTAGCATACCGGCCCAAGCTTCCCCTCTGCACCAGTGGCTCGGGTATCACTTATCTGAGGGGAAGAAGAGACAGAAACATAAGGGGAGGGAAGGACGGGGACACTGTGGGCTCAGTGAGCAAGCTCTGGGGGGGGGGGTTGGTCCCCACTTCTGTGGTGCAAGGACAGGGAGGTGATGGGAAGAGGGGTCAGTGAGCAAGGGGAGAGATAGAGAGAGAGAAAGAGAAAAGAGGCAGGATGTCTGCCTTCCACTGTAAATGCCACCAGGTGGTCTTCCGCCAATGCAATCGCTCGGTCCAGTGACGCTGAGCAGTGGCACTGGACCCACTCTGCTGTCCCTCCTGGCAGCTGAGCGATGAACTCTTCCAGTGCCACTGCACTGATGATCCGCTCAGCATCGATATCTTCTGCTCTCACCCACCGCCGGCAGGAGTCCCAGAGCTGTGTGGAGTTTGCATGTTTTCCCCATGTCTGTGTGGGTTTCCTCCAGGTGTTCTGGTTTCTGCCACATTTCAAAGACATGCAAATTACAGCATATAAAAATACTCATTCACTGGGGTTGCACAAGCCAGTGCATACTTAGCACTGGCCCCAAGCCTGGATACATTGGGGAGGGTTGCGTCAGGAAGGGCATCTGGTGTAAAATCTATGCTGAATCAAACATGCGGAACAGATCTGCTGTGGCAACCTGTAATGGGAACAGCCGAAAGAAGAGGATGACACATCAGGCTTTGATGGATTCTAGTTGTAATCAGACCTCCATGCACCAAAGTCTGATTCAGTGCAGGGCACTGGGAAATGCACAATTGGTGAAGGTGAGGTGTGTACACAGGGATGCCCACAAATATCCACTAGTGCCTGTCACTATTCATTTTCTTGGGTGAAAAACATAGTGTGGAGTCGGTGGTTAGCCCAAGCCTCGCCTATCCACTTATCCTGGGGACAGATAGGATGGGGTTTTAAATGTTAATAAAACAGTTAGTAGTGGATGGGTCCTGCAGTAGTACAGCACGGGACAATCCTGTGTCCTCATGTCATCACGGAATCCTGCAGCAACATTGGTTGGGGAGGCAGTCCCAGGGCCCTCCATGTCAACTGTGTGTCATGATGACAGAGAGTGGGGAGGGCCCCACCACTCCTCTCTCTTTGAGAAATCCCTCTGGGGATTTCTTGCTAGAGCAGATGTGGGATGAAACTCTGAGGCACACTTTTTACCTAGTGAAAGTGATTGATGGTCAAAGCCTCCAGCCTCACATTGCGCTTTCCTTTCTGTATTTTTGTATTATTAAAGATAGGCTATATCGAGTGACACAGGATACTCATACTAAAGAAGACACAACACATTTGTTGGTCCTAAAGAGCCATAGGGAACCTTTATTCCATGCAGCTCATAATCCTATGGCTAGGCATTTAGGTCAGGACACAACACTAAGTCATCTCCTAATCTGCTTCTGTTGGCCAGGGATTCGCTCCAATGTCCACAGGTGGTGTGTGGCTTGTCACAAATGCCAACTGGTAAATCCAGCAGCCACACCAAAAGTGCCATTGTACCCATTGCCATTAATCAAGATCCCCTTCAAAATAATTGGCATGAATCTTGTTGGGCCATTAGATCAAGCTGCACACCCGTATAAATTTGTGTTAGTCATAGTGGATTATGCAGCGCAATACCCGGAGGCAGTGCCTCCACAACATCTGTGCATGCAGTGTTGTGGAGGCACTCCTCCACATTATCTCCCAAGCTGGAATTCCAAAAGAAATCGTGACTGATCAAGGCACTACATTTATGTCACATACACAACATGAACTGTATGAATTATTGGAGATTAAATCAGCTCATACCAATGTTTACCATGTAGAAACAGACAGGCTGGTAAAACAGTTTCCTCAAACAGTTAAAAACTTGATTCGTAAGTTTATTCATGGGGACACTAGAAACTGGGATAAGTGGCTTGACCCTATGTTATTTGTAGTGTGCAAGGTCCCACAAGCCTCTACCGGGTTTTCCCCATTTGAATTGTTATATGGGTGCAAGTCCCATGGAGTCTTAGACATCATTAAAGAAAATTGGGAGGAGGGACCTTCACAAAGCAAAAATGAAATTCAGTACATTGTTGACCTGAAAGCAAAACTCCACGCACAAGTCACATAATCCAGGAGAATTTGCTACAGGCACAAAAATGTCAATCCTGCTTGTACAACAGAAGGACACAGCTAAGGGAATTTGCACTGGGAGATAAAGTCATTATTTTAATGCCCACATCAAGCTCAAAATTACCCGCCAAGTGGCCCCTTTGTGGTCAGATGGTCAATAGGGGAACTTGACGATGAGGTCAGGTACACAGATGAGCAATGCTTGTCAAATTTACCACCTCAATCTCCTAAAGTGTGGAGAGAGGAGGTTTCTGTGGCTCTGGCAATAATAGTTCCTGAGAGGGCAGAGCTGGGACTGGAGGTAAGTTGAAAAGGTGTGGCACAATTCACCAGATCCCCTGTGGAGACTACTTCACACCATCCCAGAGAGCACATGTTAGCAGATTGCAGGAGGAATTCTGCATTGTTTTTGCCTCTCCCTGATCACATTGACCTCATAGAGCACCACATAGAGACTCCCCCAGGCATGTTTGTGAACAGCTGTCCATACTGGCTCCTTGAACACACACACAAAAAAAAATGTGGTTTGAGATGAACTCCAGGCTATGTTTGACATGGGAGTAATTGAAGAGTTGCACAGTAACTGGAGCAGCTGCACCTATCGAGCAGCCTCATGATGAACTGCTCGATAGGTGAGGCACTATTCGCTTTTATTCTACACTGGATTTGATAAAGGGACATTGGCAGATCCCCTTGACTCCATTATCCTAGTAAAAAAAAAAAAGGCCTTTTCCACTCCATTTGGTTTACATCAATTTGTCACTCTTCTTTTTGGGTTGTTTGGGAGCCCAGTGGCATTTCAGCATCTCATGGACCAAATCCTCTGTCCCCAAAATGCGTATGCTGCTGCCTATTTAGATGACATGATGATTGTAATGATTGGCAGCGGCACTTCCAACATCTCAGGGCTGTCCTGAGGTCATTGAGGTGTGCTGGGCTCACAGCAAACCTGAAAAAGTGTGCAATTCAGCAGGCAGAAATATGGTACCTGGGCTTGCACTTGGGTCATGGGCAGGTGCACCTCCAAATTGATAAGACTGCAACAATTGTGCCCTGCCCAAGACCAAAAAGGGGGTCAAGCAGTTCCTGGGGCTGGCTGGCTATTATAGGCAGTTTGTGCCTAATTTTTTGGATGCCACCAGCCCACAGACTGACCTCACTAAAAAGGGGTCACCAGATCCAGTCCAGTGGATGGAGCTGTGCGAACAGGCTTTTTCTCAGGTAAAAGTGGTTTTGTGTGGGGACCCACAGTTGCATTCCCCTGACTTTTCTCTCCCTCTTGTTTTACACACCTATGCATCAGAGAGGGGTGGGGGCTGTTTTGTCCTAGGTGGTGGAGGGCCAGTGCTGTACATCAGCAGTAAGCTCTCCATGTGAGAATTAAAGTACAGCACCATCAAGAAGGAGTGTCTGGCCATCAAGTGAGTGGTCCTCACTCTCTGGTACTACCTGCTAGGATGCCTGTTCACCCTCTGTTCTGACCATGCCCTGCTCCAATGGCTGTACCACATGAAGGATGTCAAAGTGTGGATCATTCGTAGTTATCTGGCCCCTCAGCCTTTTAAATTTGAGGTGGTCCACAGGCAGGGGGTGCAGGTGATGGTGGTGGATTACCTTTCCTGTCAGGGGGTCAGCTGCAAGCTGGCTGACTCCCTAGCCTGAGTCAGGTGGTGGGGTTATGTGGCAGTGAGCTTGTGGTCGAGTGTTGGCTGTGAACAGCGAGGAATCAGTTTGAACCAGCAGGTAACATGTGATGAATTACACCTGTGTCTAATTACTGGCTGTCTATTAACATGTGTCCCTGTGTGTCTTTCAGATATCCAGTAATGAGAGAGAGAGGGAACTGTGTCACCCCACGTGTGCATTTATGTGTGCAGTGTGCCTACATGGTAGGGAAAGTCACTGAAAAGTGAAAATAAAGTGCACCTTAAATTGTAGCGCCTATCTCCAGTTCCCCATTTTCCACCCACCCAAAGTTGGTACAGAAATATGTCTGCTCCGGGAGTAGGAGATTTTTTTTCACACTATGAAGAACCCAGTACACCTTTTTATTTGGAACTGTCAATGAATCCCTTTGTTTCACTCCAGCTTTAATCAGTCACGTGACTTTTGCTTGCAAGTTTACTTCCAGTGAGTGGTGTTGGGAAAATCAATTTGGCTGCCGGCACATAAAGAGCTATTGAAACTGTGTCCAACTATTTTCACAGTTTATAGACCAATGCACAGTCAAGAAACTTTCAGAAAGTTGCTGTTTGCAATGGGATAGATCCTTACATGTTAACAAAGCAGGATTTTTCCAATGATTTGAAAAATTATCTATCAATTGAGTTCCCTGACATCTCAAACTACCTGGTGCTGCAGACATCGTTCTACACAGATAAACAGATGAAAGCCTAGAAGCGCATGGAGGTATACTACTTTTTATATGTGGCTGGTTTAAAAATCTGGGGATCAGGACACTACAAGATAAATCCTGTATCGTTTTTGCTGAGGTAAATGGGTATTTTGGGGCTTTTTGCATGCATCCTTGTGGTAGTTGCTAGGATGATACAAGAATTCATACTGGATGTAAACAAACCACAGCCACTTGATTCTCAATCCTCCCTGCTCTTCTCCAGCAAATGATCAGGGTTTTTTTTTTTAAACAGAGAAAATGCAGTGAGTAAGTACGTTCCAACATCTATTTAGGCAACACTCAGTCACAAATCTACATCATCACTCCAAACATTTCAAAGAATTTTGTACAGATCATAACCACTAATAAACTCCAATATCCATGGATATCTATCCTTTGCTTCTTTCTGACTTAGATTATGCAAGTAATCTGGTAGTAAAGCTTTTTAGCTGTAGTTTTCTTCAAATTACAAATATCTGACATCTTCAATATCGCTTGTCTTCAGTATGTCAACAAAGTTCGCTTATCCCCCAGGATAAGGGTAGCAACAGTTATTAACATAAGTATGACATCAGTGCAAGGGGTCTATAGAGGTTTTCGACGTGACGTCACAGATCACGTGATTTTTGTTTATGTCGCCATTTTGCCGGTCACGACTTGCTGCCGGTCAATTTCTGTCTGTCGTTTGCATTCGCTGTTTATTTACTAGTATAACTAAATTCTACTGTTCAAAATGCCGGAAACATGTTGTGTAGTTGATTGTCACAATCGAAGAGGGCAGGAAAAACCTGGATTACC
>JAODLJ010000025.1:54351369-54361398 GCA_027576115.1 Cathorops melanopus
TGGTTCCCCCGAACCCAGGCTCCTCGTCGAGAAAATAGTGTCAATTGCGTGAAGAGACCAGTTTATCAATTCCATGAATTATAGTTTGAAGAGCAATGCGGAGAGAGTCTCTCAAAGCATAGACAATAGACAGACAAGACAGCAGAACCAGGAAAGATAAGGGAGGGAGAGGCAGAGAAATCCGACCGCCTTCCGTGGAAGCACAGAGAAGAAAGGCGAGCATGAGAGACCTCCATGGGAGTCAAGGATGCCGGAGTAGTAGAAGGGGCTGGAGGAGACTGTCATGTGGGTCAGTTTCTCAGAAGGTGGTCTAGGCAAATAACCAGATCAATGAGGGAGTCTAAAGTGAGATGATCATCACAGCATGGTAGTTCAGTGAGCACTTCAGGGCATAGACCTTGATGAAAGGTAGCCTTAAGAGCGTGCTCACTCCAGCCACTACCGGTGGCTAGCGTGCGAAATTCCAATGCATATTTGGCCACTCTCCGATCTCCCTGTCTGATAGTAAGCAGGCTCTCACCAACCTCAGCACCTTCAGGTTGGTGATCAAAAACTTGCTTGAGCAGTTCAATAAATCTATTGTATGAAGTGGTGTGTTCACCCCCACGCTCCCAAACAGCACTAGCCCACTGTAAAGCCTTGCTTGTGAGAAGATTGAGGAATTGGGTGTTCTTCTGTTCCTCTGTGTCTCCCGTGAGAGTGGCGAAATATAGGAAGCATTGTAGAAGAAATCTCTTGCGGTCAAACTTCCCCTGAATACTTTTTGGGATGCAGAACCATTTGGGCTGCACCACCGGAGGACAAGGAGCATGTCAGGATGGCCTGCAAAACAATAGCAGTGAGTTGCAACATTCTGGTGTTAAGATTGCTTATCATTTGCTGATACTCTCCTAACTGTCGCCCCTGAGCACTGAGTGCAGTTTGCTTTGCTTCTTCTGCTGCATCCATCACTGGCAAAGTATCCTGTCAGGGTGCAGGCACTTACGGATGCAAGCACAGGGGATAGTGGGTGCATCACAAACTGTCAACAAATCAAAATCAGTAAGCTGAAGACGTAGTCAAGGGTGGGCACAGGTTGGTCGATCAACAAATGGGATGTCAAAGAACAGGCAAGGAAACGGAGTCGGGAAATAAACATAAACAGACTCGAAACACGAGTAGTTAGGCAGGAAGTCAGAAGGCTTGGTATGATCGGGTATGGAGACACATAATACTTCACGATGGGTGTTTGTGACTGCTGAGCTTATATAGGGAAATGAATGCTGGCAAATAGGAGACAGGTGCACTTGTTAGTATTCCGGAGATGAGGGGCACTGTGGTGCTTGGGAGTTGTAGTCTGGAGCAGCCATGTTTGGAGGCTCCTTTGAATTCCGGTTTTCAGCACTGTTATTGACAGCCAACAAGGTATCTCTTATACTTTTTTGCATAAAGGTAATATAATAAGGATTTTTACATTTTTGTATAATTTTGAATGGGAATTCAATCATCTGTTTAGAATATTTGAAAACAATTAATATTGCTAATTTTAATTTTGAAAAAATAATTGCTAAATTGCTAAGCATTTATAAATTTGAGCATTATTTACTTTACATCATGTGTTAATTTCAATATTGAACTCTCTTCACCAGAAGAATTATCCATTTGATCCATTCCTGTCTTCTTGAGTCTTGTGTGTCATTCCTGCAGCTGACCAACTGAAGTCTCCTGTGTCTTTATGCATTATAAAGCTATTAGAGTTAGCACACACTCCACTGTTTGCATTTTCATTGACATGGTAGATTCACACTTTAGCTCGAAAAAAATGGCAATAGGGATAGTGAAAATAATGTGATGTATTTTTTAGTAAATCAATTAGCCCCTTTATTTTGGTTATGGCACTGATGGCATCACTACACTCACTTGCAAATAGACATAAAATATGGAAGTAAGATCCAGACCGTTGCTGTGAAAAACAAAACTTTTCTCTATTGTGAATAAAACTGGAGGAATATCAAGTGTAAGAAATGCATTTTGAACACAACATTGATCATACATGAATTTTCAAAACTAGGTCACTCACAGATACAACAAAACCACCTTAAAGGGTAACCCCCTCTGTTTTTCCAGCAGTGTGTCTTATTTCTAAGAAATAAACAGTTCCTGAGTTATGAAACTTTGAAGACTAATTGCAAAAGTGCTCACAAATGCATTCATCAGGCACAAACTGTTAAGCTTCATTGCAGAAACTTGTTTGTATGATATCTGGAGGCACATTTTATGAATCTCAATTGTATTGTGCATGCAAAACTTCTACAGTTTATGCATAAAATATAATTTAAGAACCTTTTTCTACCCAATGTTGATGATGGCCAGGTCTTCATAAAGGAAATAAGTTAAAACAACAGGGACACAGTCATTCTGAACAATGTTTTTCTCTGATTGTGTTTTGTAACTATGTTTTTTACAACCTTGCATTAGCACTAGCAAGCAAAAGGCTAGGAGGAGTTTTGCATTGTCATAGACAGGCAGGACAGACATACGGACAATGTGGTTCTTACCGCTCTTGACCCAGTGTGTTGCATGTGCGCTGTGTGTGATGGTGTAACAGCAGCGATGGTGGTTCTGTTGTAAATCATTCCATCTGATACTGATGGCAGCATTTTGTTCCACACCTGCACTTGGCTTCTCAAACATAGAGATCATGACTGACCTAAAACATATCGCACTCACCTCAAACACACACAAAAAACACACACTATAAAACTAACATGTGAGGACCAAAAGCAGACAACACGTGAATGTTTGTACCATATAGGCTTGAAACTTTTAAAAGATCTTTTGAAAAGTGAATACAGGCAAGGACAGGTATGCGTATGTGAATGAAGACAAGGCACACACAGTAAAATCTGCCATAATACCACTTCTATATTCTGTACTTGTCCCAAAAGCAACTTTAATTGCTAATGATTAGGTGTTAAAGGGTCAAGTTGACGTTACAATCTTGGCCATATGCCACTCAGAGAACACAATAGAACCAGAGCACACACGAGCGTTGTTATTTGTGCTTTTGACCTTGGTTTAGTCTAATACAAAACTTTTTATCATGTTGCAGCTTTCTAGCTCACTTGTTCCTTTCCCTTTGTTCTGATCACATAAACACAATCATCTCACTGCTGAGGTAGAGTGAGAGAAAGAGAAACGCATCACATAAATATACATAGGGCATCAAGACTCTGGCATGCCACATTATTCATTGCCTCTAGTTCATCCCCAAACACCTCCACTATTGGGGATGTTCATCCATGCAACATAATGCCTCTCCTGCTAACAGGTGAAAACAGGTATGCTACAGATGAAAATAGGCATAGAAGAAGACTGATGCATACAAGTGAGTACAAAAAAAGGACACACGTTTGTAGGTGATTACAAGTATGGAAGGACGGCATCAATATGAAGTGTACCTGCCGTCGTCTGTCCTCATCTGTTCTGTGCTGGGATTCCTTATCCTGTTTTGTCCACACATGTTCTTATGTCTACTGTCACATTGCTCTTGACAGGTACATATCCTACCTTCTTTATCCGTCCTCACATTCTCCTCAACTGTAGAAACCTGTCCACACATGCTCTTCCCTGTACTGACAGTCACATATGTCTTCCAATTGTACTCATTTGTCTTCACACTGTACTTACTTTTCACCTCTGACCCCCTTTCCCCAAATACTTCCCTTTATATGTCTTCCCCAGTTGTCACCTATCTTGTGTACTTACCTGATCATAACTGCACCTGTTTGTAGACACCTGTATCATATTCCTTTTTGAATGGAATATATGGAGCTTAAACAAACGGTGTGTGAACAAGATATTCAGATTAATTTCATGTGTGGCACAGTAAAATCTGAATACATTTGGTAATTACTTTTAAATAACTGATTAAATATGGTTGGAATTTAGTGGTACAAGACCAAAGACAATAGTTAAAAATAAATACTGTACATGTTTGTCTAGGGTAACCTCTTGTGATTGCTTTCAGGTTTAGATTACAACATGAGTCTGATGAAGGTTGATTCCAGACTGAGATTGCATATTTTGGCCTGATTCTTATTAGAAGGATATTGGTAGAAGAAAATGATAGACAACTGTCAGCTAATTTGAAAAAAAAAAAAGTTATTTAATCTCTTTATAGCTCTTTATAACTTACAACTATGCCATTATAAAATCCAATCTATGCTCTCGTCCTCTCAGAATGAATAACGCTGATGAAAACAGAGCCCCATGCAGCCTTCTCCATGCTCAGGTCTTCCCTCACAACAGGTTTGTGCACACAAGCAGAGTAGAAAGAGATGAAAGGACAATAAAGAGCAATAAAGCCAAGCACATAAAGCTTCCTGTCAGAAAAAATTTCAAAGCTCACCTGTCCTGCTACATCTCCAAAGCTGAGCACAGCATGTTCAGGTCTCTCAGAATGATACCAATAATGGAGGCAGATGGGAGTGTGATGCAGGCTATGAATTTTATACTGACAGCTGAACTCTTGCTTAGAGAGCAGATCATAAAAGCATATCTCCTTACTGGTGAAGGAAACAGCAAGCTAATGGAGGGATGAGAAGATGGGACAGATAGACAAAATTACATATTTCATACACACACACACAAAATACCTCTTACTGATATGCAGAAAGGAAAGAGAGGCAACAGGAAGATTTTATTGACATAACACATTGAACTAAGAACTGTACAAATGTTATATAACAAACCACATCCACTTAATTTTGTATTCAAATTTAATGGAACGTATACTAAAATTGTCTCAATCTAGATTTTAAAATAATTACATTTTGATTTAATCATAGAAAAAAGAAGAAGCACTTCTAATATTAATTGGCAAAATGTAGGCTATCAAAGTCCATTTGCAGCAGAAAACAAAGCACAGTTTTCGAGAAACTTTAAGAAAAATATGTGCTTTTACTTTGTTACATACACAATAATATACAATGAAATTATTTTCCCAGCTTGTTAGGAAGTTGGGGTCAGAACACAGCGTCAACCAGAGAGCAAATACAGCAGAACAGCACCCCTGGAGCAGATAGGGTTAAGGGCACTGCTCAAAGGCCCAGCAGTGGCAGCTTGGTGGGACTGGGGATTGAACCCTCAACCTTTTGATCACCTGGAGAATTAACCACTGAGCCACCATGTGCAGAGTTAATAAGCAGAGTGGCTGCTAATCAGAACAGGATTCTTCATTTCCTATTTATCTTGTGCACAGTGGGCATAGAAGAAGCAAAAAGCACTGCATCTCTTAAAACTTTCACAATAGCAAATGCATCAGAACAAGCTTCTCACTACTAAAGCAAAAAAAAAAGTCACTTTATATATGAAATTGGACTGTTAATATGTACATTAAGTAGGACTGGTCTATTATTGTTTGTTTACCTTGTGCACCATACCCAGCCACTGGGGTTGCACAAGCCAGTGCATACTTAGTGTCAGTCCCAAACCCGGATTGATTGGGGAGGGTTGCGTCAGGAAGAGCATCTGGTATAAAACCTACATCAACTCAAATATGTAGAATAGATCTGCTGTGGTGACCCCTAATGCGAGCAGCCAGAAGAAGAAGACGACCTTATGCACCATGGGCAGAGATTGGCTCATGAGTAGAAAATGCATTTCTTGTCATGAAGCATACAGATGCAAGTGGAAATTTTATGTTTTTATTTAAAAACAATTGTGGCATCAACGCTGTTATCAAGCATTAGTTGTGAATGATGAGAGGAGTTGAGGAGAAGGAGTGTGGTAATGGAGAAATGCATGCACCTCTGTGTGGTCAAATAGGCAAGTGTATTTATAAATGTACAATATGTCTCAAGGGTTTTTATGATTTCAATAAGGTTTATATAGCAACATATATTTCTCACTCCCAGGTTTTGGCATCACTGTGATGCCCTGGTAGTTAACAAACGGAATGAGGAAACAGGAGGCCTGTTTTTTGAGAGCATGACTTGGTCCTTTATTACAGTATTTATATTTTACTGGAGGCTGACAAGTGATCAGATGATTAATGCTGGAGTGAGAAATAGTAATAAAAGTAAAAAGTTAATAGGTGAGATATTTCCTTAAACTTTAATAAGTACCATCTTGTACTTTAAGATACAGTATATAGTTAATAAGCAGAATATATCTCTCACTATATATTTACCTTGTGGACGTTGGGCAGCACCACCATACCCGTAACCCAGAGGTCTTTGGGTTTGACTGAATCATTGTGGAGCTTGTGGCTCTTGAGCAGCATTAGATTCTCAGCCCAGACAGCCATCATGCCCTCTTTACTCACACTCAGGTAGCAGCCAGTGCCCAGGTCTACCAGGCTCTGGATTTGCCCTCTGTGAGGGGCAGGTAGAAGGCGAGGCGGGCACCAGTGTGGTACTGCTGACATTGTAGTTTGCTCTTGTTTCTCTGAAAGTCCCAGAAGAAGGTAAGATGCTAGGCGATGCCAGTCCACCCAGCCCTCCCTGGACACATCCACACTGTCAAATAAATGCTCATATTCCTCCCGTGAGCCACGGCCAATCATGGAGTAGAACTGGTCTATAAACTCCTCACGTTGCATGCGCACTGAATCACCAGAGCCATTGCATGACTGGAATTCAAATAAAATAGACAAAATGGTTCTGATACTACAACTGGAGTAATGAAACATAAGAATAACTCCAGTAGGATATGAAGACTGAATGTCAAACAACTGTTTCTGTTTCAGAAAGTTGTTGTTGTACTCAGGGAATACATATAAAGCAATAATCTGATCTCAGAATGGTACCCCAGACACTGAAGCTGTGAGGCAGTTATACTTCCCTCTGTTCCATCATGCTGCCTTAATTTAAATATTGTTTTAATGCTAATTACTATTATTGTTGTTAGTGTTTTGCCAAGAGCAGAAGTTCAGAAAGTGGTGGTTAAAAATGGAATTTATTTCAATGATGACTCTTAGTCTTTAGTATTTTCAACAGAACAATGTAGAAACACCATATTCTGTCTATTTCACATCTTAAAAAGTGCCTTCATGTGACAGCATGTATAATCAAATAAGATTTGAATGTAAGGTACTTATGTATATGCTAAAGCATAATTCCTACTATATAGCATAATGTTGATGCTGATTATACCACAGGGTACTGGCTTTTATGAAATGCCATTTGTGCTTAAAATTAAGTTTTGTTTTGTTTTTTAATGAAATAATCACCCAAAAAAGTGTAAACATTTACTATAAACAGATAAAAATGCATAATTAATTAAAAGTATCCTGGTTGCAATCTTTTTTCCCCCAAATCATTATGTATTTTTTTTATTTACATATTGATTTATTGATTTCAAAACAGCCTCTTTGGGAGTTAGAGTTTTACAGTTTTCTAGAGACAATGTACAACACCTCCTTCTGCTCTTTATTTTTACATAAATTATTAAACAGATTATTATAACATAATTATGACACAAATTATTAAAGTGTGTTTTATAATAATAAGAAGCCTTCTATTTAATTATGCCAATTTCACTATTTATTGAATTAATATTGCACACTTGATTTTTTGCAAGTAATTACTTATTTGAGAGTTGTCTTTTATGTATTTAATTTAGTCATAAATGAAATTCCATATCTGCTTTCCTAAACATAATAAGATGAAGGAAGAAAATAAATTGAAAGATTATGAGCTCCCTAACCTCATAATCCAAGCTTCCTCACTCACTCAAACACACAAGTCCAATAACGCACACACACACACACACTAAAACACTGTCTCATCTTCCCCTCTAAAGCTCACTGATCTTACCTGAAACACACTCTGCATCTTGATGAAGTCCTCAATGCTCAGCCGACTCTCAAGCATCTCTACCTCCCTCACTGTTGCCATTGTTTCAGCTGTCAATCAAGGCCTAGAGGACACAAACGTGTGACTCCTTTGGCGGAAAATGGCAAAGTTCACAAAGAGACCAATTTCTGCTGCCCAGCATCAGATTAGACAGAGATACAACATTGAAGTGAGAGATAATGAATTACTGCTGTGATGCCTTGGCTAATGTTAAAACCCCTATAAATTATTGATATTAGTTTTTTTTGTGAATATATTGTATTCATATTTTTAACATAACAAAAAACAATAAATGGAATAGAAAAAAAACCTAAGAGGCACACATAATACAATCAATAACCTTAGACATGAATTGCACTGTGGTAGCTTTTGCGTGAGGTAGCCTGGCTGTGTCCCTTTCCACCAAAAGAATATCTACAAAGAAACATAAAAAGAATGAATTCAGAGAAGGAATAGGCTTAATATGCAGTTTGAGAACTGTCTTTTTAACAGCAGTTGCACAAGCCAGTAGTATATACTTATGAAGGGGGTTTAGATTGAAAGATGATTTATCTCTGAGTAAAAATAATGCTGAGGATATAGGAATATCTTTTTCTAAAAGAGATGACAACAGGTCTGCAGCAATTTCCCAACGATATCTGACTAGGGGACACGGGACTAGAATACATGGAGAAAGGTACCAATAACGTTTGAGGAACATTTGGGACATGAAATTTCAGCAGTTTCATTTGAAATTGAGGAGTTATAAAAATCTGTGTACAAATTTATAATTAATCAACTGGTGAGCAAAATTTTTAGATGAAGCACAAACAGTTCTTACAAATAAGATCCTAATCCGGTTCCCATTAGCTTCATACAAATCACTGTAAAACACATCAAATAACTCCATGATCACAAGGGATAGTGGAGCATTAGAGATAAACATATTATAAAGACTGGATACAAAACTCATGGAAACATTACCTGACTTTTTAAAAAAAAGTATGGCCAAAGGCTGAATTTCTGTAGGAATGTGCCATGAAACAGTCTGAGACAGAAAAAGTAGGAAGAACCAGGGATGTAATAAGAATCTTAAGTTATGTTGTCCCTTGTCATCAGAGATGAGCTGGAAAGTAAGAATCCATCCATCCATTATCTGTAGCCGCTTATCCTGTCCTACAGGGTCGCAGGCAAGCTGGAGCCTATCCTAGATGACTATGGGCGAAAGGCGGGGTACACCCTGGACAAGTCGCCAGGTTATTGCAGGGCTGACACAGAGACAACCAACCATTCACATTCACACCTACGGTCAATTTAGAGCCACCAATTAGCCTAACCTGCATGTCTTTGGACTGCGGGGGGAAACCGGAGCACCCAGAGGAAACCCACACGGACACGGCGAGAACATGCAAACTCCACACAGAAAGGCCCTCGTTGGCCACTGGGCTCGAACCCGGAACCTTCTTGCTGTGAGGTGACAGTGCTAACCACTACACCACCTCCAAAAAAAAAGCAACAAAATATGGAATAAAAGTATTTGATGGGAAGAACAGATCTTATTTTTTTATTTTTCGAGAATTATTATTATAGCATTTTTCACAAATTGCTCCTGTCATTTCGCCGGTTTGTTTACATTTTAAGCGGAAATGATTTTGTTGGACGTTTTGCGTAAGGTTTTTATTTATCGAATTTGCAAAAATCTAAAAATAAAATGCTCTGTTTTACTCAAAATCCAGTGAACGTGGATAGAATAAAACAGTTATTCCACTCAATCTCGTCATACACGGTGCCTCATTGGTTACAGCTCATGTACTACTCGGTTTCATGGAATAACTGTTAATTAGTTTCTCTTCCAAAGGCTTTTTGGTGGAAAAAAAGACGACGGAGTAAATAATCCACTTTTTTCGCGGTGCGGGTTCCATCAAATCCTGCGCTCTGATTGGCTGGCGAGTGGGTCCGTATCGTACGGACCCCGGTTACGGACCTCTGGCGACTCGCTCGTTCACAACAACAACAAACATAATAGAATTTTTTGTCAACAGTAATCTTTTTTTTTTTATTAAGATTTATTTATAAGATAGTGTGTTTCAGGTAACATGAAATGCTAAAATAGGGTCGGTAGGTAGGAAAAAGTTTTTTTTTTTTTTCTTAAATTTTTTTATTTTGTTAGAAAAAATTAACACAAGTAAACATCTTAGTTTATCAGACGACT
>JAODLJ010000025.1:55372117-55382584 GCA_027576115.1 Cathorops melanopus
AACCCACGCGGACACGGGGAGAACATGCAAACTCCACACAGAAAGGCCCTTGTCGGCCACGGGGCTCGAACCCAGACCTTCTTGCTGTGAGGCGACAGCGCTAACCACTACACCACCGTGCCGCCTGCTTCGATTGTGTCATCTCTAAATTATAGGTTACTTTGGGTGAACGTGTCTACCAATTTAATAAATATAAATGCAAATGATTTGCCAATTTTTTGATTACCAAAGATTATGTGATGAAAATAGGATTGACTTTTTCTGTTTGCATTGACCTCTGGATCGATCTTCTGGCAAAAATGCCAATCTTTCCTACACTGGTATGTAAATTGTAGACAGATTCCCCTCATATAAACATCTCTGGTACTTCATGGGCCTGACAATGGTGCAGATAATGGCGTAATTGAATTGTGTCAGTGGTGCTCTGAGTCAGAACATTGGTGCTGATGGATATCACATTACCTGGGTTTTATCAGGACTGAACTGCAGTCTAGGAGGTGAGTGCTGAGGATTCATTTGCAAATCAAGAATGAATTAACACATTAAAAAATGAGAGTAGAACAGGAGCGGTCCACTGGAATGCTGGTATGCCTCCTCTTTGTTGACTATAACTCTGTAAAATAGCAAATACCAACAGAAAGTTGATGTTTTAAAAATATTTTAAACTCATTCAGTTCTGAATAAAGAAAATACTTTGGAAAGTCCAACTTGGTGTAGATTTGGCCAATCTCTGATCAATTAGTCTTGTGTAAAATTAATTTAATATTCCCCTCAACCCTATTCTAATAATTTGCAATTAAAATAAGCATTCTCTGGAATATATACATATAAAAGATAAATCATTGTCATGTAATCTGGAAGGAAAAGTTGACTGGGTTAAAGGTGAATACTGAGCACGTGATGACTACTGATAGTGTTGAGTCAGTGATTGCTATGGTAACTGCATTTTTGAAGTTTGAATTGCTGCAAGACTTAAAGGAGATACGCCGAGCCTTTATTTTTAAATAAATTTCTGAGTGGATAGTATCTCCATCCTTGACTCTTGTATGCTTCATAAATGGGAATAAAAAAATATATATTTTTGAGAGTTAAAATTGACTGCAAAGTTGGCATTTGAGCTGCCCCGCTGAGCCAGCCAGCCCTGAGTGCATGACGTCACAGTGGTAACCGGTTTTAAGGCTGAGGCCTTTGACAGCTATAGACCAAAGTCGTATAAATAAAAATTTACAGTGAAAGTAAGAAATACCATTACCGACTTGCTCAACTAAGACTGATTTGACTTCTTTGACTGTGGGTTGACTCTCATTAAAACAGGATAGGTGTTATAACTTGGGCAACATACATGTACATGCATGCACTTTCACTGATAAAATGTAAAAGGCTAATTAAATAATCAGATGAACTGAGACAATCACATTCTGAAGCAATTTAATCAATGTTATACCGGTAACTTAAATACACAATACAAGTTACATGTATGAATCTAAATGCAGGTAAACAACGTGTTTTTGTTGTTTTTATACCCAAATGAGAGTCGCAGCTTACCCATCTGTGTTCTCACTTCTTGAAGGCTGATCTTGTGGCTGATTGTTTTGAAACAATCTGACTTTCAGTTGTTTGTTCAGTTCTTCGTTCATTCGCTTCTTCCACGTAAGGGTGAGATGGCAACAATATCCAGTGAAGAAATCAGACGGCTGCTCCACTCATTCTCCATTTTCTCCATACTGAGTACTCTGCCATTACTGCTAGGCTCAGGCAATTACTGAAACCTGGGATGGAACATAACGTCACCGGTTTTAGCAACAACTGCGGGGAGGTCACTGCCCGAGCGATATGTCCTGTCCCATTCTGTCCCGGGTTTTACCAACAACCCTTGGCTCACACTCCAGGAGAACTGGTGCAACTGAACTTACTTTCTTTTCAAAAAAATAAATAAGTGCTTTCCTTTTCTTGTAGTTTTATTTAATTGTTGGTACTGCACCCTCTTTCAATACGGGCTTATAGCCAATGCTCAACAAATCAGGGATCTCATACGAGTCTTCAGTAAAATGTGCAGAGCAGAGGAGAGACCACTTCGTAGGTGCCCAATGTGCCTGTGAACAACTCGCAAAATGCCTCCAAATCTTTGCAGTTTGAACATTCTTGGGCCATGAATGCAATGTAAATCCACCTTCTGTCGTGGTGCTGGCGCATCTACGTGGCATGGCAATAAATTAGCTCAAAATGGAGGATCGGCATTGCAGTCAGCTCTGTGTTTTTAGTATAGCGGAAGTGACTACGAGACAGATAAACTTCCTGCTGTGATGTTACCGACATCAAGGTCATTCACTCAGACCGCTACCAATATGAATCATTTTAATTGTAAAAATTACTATATTAGATTTATTGTTAATACTTAAAACTATTCCTGTGCCATTCTTGAGGTCTCAAGGCATTTTTAATGAAAGCGAGGCCATGGTTTTGCGTATATGCTTTAAGCTTTCTGTAGTCGATGCATAGCATTAGTGATCCATCTTTCTTGGTAACAATCACTACTGGTGAAGCATATGGACTCTTACTAGGCCTGATGACTCCTGCTGTTTCCATCTCCAACAACCTTCTCACATCCTGCCACTGTGATGGGGGAATCTTGCGTTTATGGGAGTGTAAAGGGCTTTGAATCAACCAGTGGAATTTCATGCTGCACTGTTTTTGTGTGACCATAGTCCATGGGATGCTGAGAGAACACACTGCTATTCTTTTCCACAAGCTCTTTAAGAAGGGTGCACTGGAGCTCATTCTTCACTGCTGCTTCACTCAAGTCCATGCCACCACTTGATTCAGACTTGGGCATGTCTCTTTGCTCCCACTCATGTGATGGTCTCCCTGCTCTATGACTGAAAGTTCCACCACATTGTCCACCAGGAAGGTGCTGGCCAGCTGTGTGTGTGGCCTGATCATGACAGAATGCTGGGACAGGTTCATCACCCTGACAGGGGCATCGCCCCTCTCTACAGCAGCAAGGACTTTGGCAACCATGAGGTCCTGAGGGAGCTGAATGGAGGGGTGGCCTTCAAGGCTGTACAAGTCTTTCTTTGAGGGCCAGCTTTGATATTATACCTTAAATCCATCTCTTTTCCCCCCGGGATGCATATTTTACAGCCAGTGTACACAGCAGGGCCAACCATATTGTCCGCTCCTCCATGTTCAGTGTTGCCAATCTCCAGTAGAGCTGTGTACCACTTTGGATGGCTTTCCTTGACCTGCTGGAGAAACTGCTGGTCATAGGCTGCTTGGAGGTGACTCCTGGTCACAGAGACAACATTAGTTCCTACAAGCAGAGGGACAGAGGAACAATATTCAGAATCAGGGACAGCAAAAGCTGGTACAGTCTTGAACTCTTTTCCCCAGCACTTTCAACTCAATGTGCAGGATGCCATACTAGGGCACACTCTGATCTGCTGCACCCTCTATGGGTATTTTAGAGGACCATAGTTTTTGTTTTTGGAGGTTGGGGTGGTTGCACCAGTACATGTGAGTAATACTGGTAACCTGAGAGCTTGAGTCAATGAGAGCCCTGCACTTTCTTCCATTGACTTCCACTTCCCCCTCATTCTTGGGACCCACCATGGGAGTGTCCTCTTCTTAATCATCAATTTTGTTCACCTGCAGTGGGGGGGTCTTGCTGCTTGCCTATGGTTGTCCCAGCTACCATGGGCTCTAAGCATTTAAAGGTTGAGCTGAGTGGGGTGTGCTGCCCTCTGCTGGGGTCACTGGCTGGGATTGGCGAGTCCAGAGCAGATTGGGCTCTGGGAGCACTGCTCTGCAGACTAGTGCTATATGTCCCTGCTTCCCGCACTGGTATCATGTCACACTCGAGCCTTGGGTGGTTGTTCCAGGGGATGGCTAGACCCTTGGTGGGGAGACAGGGGTTGGTGCAGCTATTCTCAACTCAAGGTGGGTCAACTTGATCATCTGTTCCTCTTGGCTAAGAGCTAATTTCTTGACCATCTCTTTTAGCTATAACCACTCTGAAGAATGTTTTATCCTTTCTGACCTCGTATTTATGTCACACTCTGATGTAACATGCACCTAGGAGAAGGTTTTCTTTGTCTTTTGCTGTGACTGGAACTTTTGAGTATCTCTTGCGAAGTTTCTGAGCTTAGCTTGCAGTTCGTGGAAACTCAAAAACCTGGGTTTCATTGGTGCAATCCTTGCATACACCCCCTCATCATTAAGGCCTCTTAAAAACTGCCAGGTGAGTTTACTGTTGCGATCAGAGAAGGGCCTGGCCTCTCTCTGAATTTCCTCCATGGCTCTCAATATTGCCTCCAGTGCTATAGTATAAGAGCAGGCAGACTCTCCAGACCTCTGGCTGCATTAGTAGAAGTCAGCTAGTAGATCTAAGGATCCTTGTGTGTCACTGTATTCTGCTCTCAGTTCCTCAAATGCCTTCTCAGGGGTTTGGTCATGGGGAGGTAGATTTAGAACCAGCTTCCTGGTCTCACCACTCAGGTGTGACACGATGGTCGAAAAGCGGTGTGTGGGGAGCTTTATTGCCTCCAAGAGATACTGCATATAGCAGACCCAGTCCTCCACAAGCATTTTGCTGTCTGCACTGCCAGTGAAAACTTGGACATTCTTTACCTAATTAGTTTGCATGAAGCCATCATAGGCAGCCAGTGGAAGGGTTGTATTAGATATGGCTCTGACAAGAGTCTTTAGTGGTGGCTCATACAGATGTGAGTGTATGTATGGTGTGGAGGATGGAGGTAGTGGTGTGGGTTGTGGGTGTGCATTGACATACATGCTGGCTTGAGGGTCCGAGGCATGCACTGGAGCAGGGCCATGGACAGGGGCTGTGTGGTCAGAAGCTGCATACTCAGAGGGGTGGGTACCATGATGATGTGGTCAAATGTATCACTGATCATGTCCTGGGAGTAGTGGACAGCAGCTTGTGCCATGTGTGCACAGGGGGTTGGCACATACTGTGAACCTGGGAAGGTCTGCTTAACAGAAGGCGTGTTGTTCATAATACTCATTGTTTGTGGTGGTTGAGTGCTTGGCATGGGGCCTTGGGCCCACCGGGGAGCTATATGCATTGTCGGTGTAAACCTGGGGGCTAGACTTAATGGCTGGGGTTTGGTGTGTGTGTGTGTGTGTGTGTGTGTGTGTGTGTGTGTGTGTGTGTGTGGCTGGTTGATTCATGGGGAGCTGCTGTGCAGTTTGCATTTCTGGGAAGGTGGGGTATGGGAGGCTTTGAAAGTGCAGGGTGTGCATGGGCCTGTTCACACTGGCTGGGAATGGAAGAGCAGAGACCACTGTTGTCTGTACATCTGGAGGGGCTTCACCTTGCAGGCTGTAGTCGGACTTGTTGGTCTGGTGGCTTGGTCTCACAACACAACTGGACTGGCATCAAGACAGAGCAAGGGTGCCTGTGGTAGAGCTCTAGAGCCTGGCAAGGTGGATGCATGAGCTGGAGGAGAGCAGTGGTCAGTGTGAGATGGCTGTATTGGGGCTGGTGGGATGAGCTGTGCCCTTGGTCCTGAGTAGGTGGTCTTGAGTGGGGCTCTGCAGTTGAGTGCTGGTGGGCCTGGAGAGATATTTAAGCTTTGGCCTTACTGGTTGCTGTTGGTTCACTAGACAGGTGTCAGCTGTTGCCCCCTCTCTTAAAGGGTGGGATTGTGCCATGTTTGGAGAGTCATAGCTGTGGTCTGTTGCAGGTGCAGGGTAGGGCTGGATGCCTGGTATTGTAGCAGAGGCACCTTCTAGCTGTAACTGATAATCTACATAGTCATTCAACATTCTGATTTTTTTTTCCCCATATTACATTAACTCGTGTAACTGTTAGTGAGTGGCAAAGTGGAAAACAGTGTGTATCAATTGTTTTGTACAAGTATGTGTTGATGTAATACATTAGGCTATGTGTAAAACTGTGCTTTTTTCAGTAATGTGCAATGACAAACATGGATCAAAATGAAACTCACATTAAACTTAAATTACATTCACATGGTCAAAACACAACTCTTAGCCTAACCCCAAAAAACATGATTGTGAATGATCAGTAACTCTAGCTTAATATCAAACACAGTGAAAGAAAAATAAAGAAAGAAAGCGCAACTTTATTTATCACACACTTGTGAAATTTCCTCTCTGCATTTAACCCATCTGAAGCAGTGAACATGCACACACGCGTGAGCAATGAGTGCACACACACATACCCAGAGCAGTGGACAGCCATGCTAACAGCGGCTGGGGAGCAGTTGGGAGTTAGGTGCCTCGCTCAAGGGCACCTCAGCCCAAGGCCGTCCCATATTAACCTAACTGCATGTCTTTGAACATGTTCCAGAATCTCTCACAAGATATACTCAATTCAGTTAGCAGTTCAGTTTGGCAGGGTATCATAAAAAGTCCTCAAATGAAGGCACAATACAACAAGTTTCACTCCGGTCTTAAAAGGATATGCTGGAGAAGGTGAGTACCTTGCCAACACAGATGTGCAGGTGATAGATCAGTCCAACACACTGTCCACTCACTGACAGGAACACAGTTCAATACAGCAGCATAGTTAGGGAAGCTGCCCTCACTTTCTTTATCTCTTTGGTCTCAACGCACCACAATCTGGGTCACAGCACCAAAGATATAACCCTCTCTGACGTGCTGAAGCCTCCCTACACACCCAGGTTAGGGAGGCTAAAACACACTCTGCGTTGTGTTTTGTTGTTGTGATGGGGTGATGATTGAAGAGAGAATAAAGCACTGGAGACAGGGGTACTGGATTGTGGCTGAGACTTGTCAACACTTTATTGGCTGCTGGCTCCATCACCCTTTCAGATCCATATCTAAAAACATTTAACCAAGATGGCGTCCTGCACAACTACAGTGTCCCGTGACGGACAAACATCAGGGTTTACCAAAAGAACAGACGGCGCCACAGTGCTGCCATGCGGGTTAATTAGGCTACTGCCTTATATATAAAATTGTGTTAATGCTAAAGCCCATGCAGCAAACGTTAGTGTTCTGTACCCTTTAATGAAAATCACTGCTAAATTATTTATACAAATCTACACTTCCTTTGAGAGTGATACACATATTCAACCCTAAGCTATCTTGCATTCACCCATGCAAAAGAGAATAATGTAACGGGTACCGTGGCAATGGCACCGTGCGTGAACAGATGTACTCCTGTAACACAGGAGAGAAACAAGGAGACAGTGTGTCAGGTTCAAGCTGTCTGCAACAATTTAAGTTGATTCTGTTGAAGCTCAGTCCTGTTATCTCTGGTAGGTGTCATAACGGGGAAGGGTTCATCTGGCTGGGGTGTTAACCCGACGCAGACTAGACAGGTGGTGGGGCTGCCACCTTAATACCCAGCCATGGGGTGTCCTGGCCAGCTGTCGTGGACAGGGGTAAGATTGGACTACTCCTTCATCTGGCCTCTTCCCTTTGACCTGTCTGGCTTGGGTGGCCCTACCATGAGCAATAGCTCTCGGTTTTATCAAGACACACAAGGCCCTCCACAACAACAAGGTGGTAGTTGGCAGAGGGCCACCATAACACTGACCAGGAGAAAAAGGTTAAAAAAAATTAAACACTCTGGTGCATGGTTTTGACCAGTGTGTAACTGGTACAAAAAGCAGAATATATGTTCAGTGAAAATTTAGGTTCACTTTATTTTTGGGTAGAGAAAAAAAAAAGTGTGTGTGTGTTGTGTGCTGCTTGGATGAGTTGTGCATGATTCTTGGTTGAATAGGTGTGCAGATCTGTTCGCAAGGGATATTTTATTACTCTGTTTCTGGAATGATATAGCAAATTACTACATAAATAAAAATAAAACAACAACTTGCTTCTTTCCACAGTGCTGGTGTCAACTTTGCAGTCCTCCAAGCAACTTATCTTTGACCCAGAAGCAGAGAGCTAAAAGGCAGTTAATGACATCAGCTGTTTGACAGAGTCAGCAGCACTAAGGAACATAAATTATACAATATTGAACAAATAGTGCCATTGTCTTTTCACATGCAAATGGAAAAAATGATATTTGCTAATTTTATAAATAGAAGACAAATAATACTCTGAATGACCAGGACTCTGTCTGATGGAACATGTTTATTCTGTGCAAATTATGAAACAGTTTACTGCTACATGAAACAATATTTGAATTTCTTGATGATAAGGAAAAAAAAACCCTACTGTGACCTGAAAGACAACAAGTCAACCCATTTGTGCCAACATTGAATGCCTGCCAACTTTATTAGCTTGTAAGAAAACAGATTGTAATTGCACAAGTGCCTTAATCACAGTAGTCAGGACAAAGCCATGTGCTGATGAAACACAAGACCTTGCTGTGACCTTGACCCTGTTAAGCTCAATTTCAAAAGCTAATCAGTCCATCTGCTGATGACAACAATAATTAAGTATAAATCCTATGAACCAACCACTTGTTCTTGAATGATCTCACTAACAAGAATCTTAGACAGGCATATGGTCAGATAGATGGATGGACAACCTGAAAATATAAGAATGAGGGCCCCCCCCAAGAAAGTGAACTAACAATGCTTTCAACCTTTTGGTCTTGCAATTTTGCATTTGTAATTTGTCAGATATTGGCTTTGCTGGTCAGGTAAAGCACTCATTTAATTTAAGATATAATATAAAATAAAAAGTTCTGCAAGTCACCACCTCTGCCTCCAGTGTCTCTTTTTCACAATCAAGGGTGTTTATGTGGTATTAGACCAGGGGAGAACACTGTTAGACCAAAGAAAAAAAAAAGATGTACCACTCTGAAGAGGTGATGGGATACCTCACAGAGAGACAGACTCTCAGACAGAACGTGCCACTCTGACATTTCACTCTTGCACATGTAGACTCTGTATACTGTCCTTATTCATTGAGACAAGTAGAATTCATGATTAAATATTATTATTATTATTATTATTATTTGCTGTTGGCATAAGAGCAGTAGGACCACAAAACTATGATTCATGAGGTGATGTAGTGATGGATTGGGAGAGCAAATGGAGGCATTATATTTCATTATGAATTCTGTTTGTTAGTGTCAGAGAATGGAAATTGAAAGGACTAAGTGTTGGAAACAAACAGGGGAAGCTTTGTTATCCTTAGGTTTATAGAATGATACCACTATAAAATAAAACAATTCTTGCTGAGTTACCCAGGAATTTAATGTAACAAAATATTCCAGAATATTATTCTCACTCCAAATGAGGAGTGATTTCTATTTCTAAAGGTATTGTGGGAAATGTCAACTGGGAGATTGTCTTGTGTCTACTTGTAATGTGGATCCTCTGTTCTTTCTGTATCTGGAAAGGAGTCAAGTGTACAGGGAAGGTATGTTCATCAACTTTTATTCTATACGTAGCTACAAATGACCTCCTTCTAACATTAGCAACATATCTGTCCTGAAAATGACTCATTTATATGGTCATTTATGGTCATAAAGCATTAGAAATCAGTAAGATCTAAATTTCTGTCATATATTCTATGTCCTTTATTCTCAGGTCGTGTATTTTACAGCCACATTCCATGATGTGATGTTGCTGATTCATAGACTGACTCTGCCTGGAGCCATGCAGGTTGCTAAATTCTACCTTGATCCTGACTTCCAACAGCTGTGGAAGCCTTAGGTGTTGCAACTTCATGACATGGAAATAGATATAATCATGGGAAAAGATACATGCAAATAGATAATAGTGCATCTCAGACAGTTAGGTTATTGTGAAAAAGTTCAATATTTTCCATCAGTTATTTAAGAAAGTGAAAATTTAATATATTCTTGACTCAGTCATTTTTCTATTTTAATTTTGATAATTATGACATACACTGAAAATAATCTCAAACTAGTGGAAGTTTTCATTTCAAGTTTGAGTAAAACAGGATAAATACCATGTATCTCTCTGTCTAGTTTAGTACACACCATCACAATCATGAGGAAGACTGCTGATTTGACAATTGTCCAGCAGACGATCATCGACACCCGCCACAAGGAGGGTAAGCCACAGAAGGTCATTGCTGAAAAGGCTGGCTGGAAAAGGTGCTAAAACAACAGGGATGACTGCATCCATGAGAGGATCATCAAGAAAAGTTGATTCAAGAACTTGGGAGAGCTTCACAAGGAGTGGACTGAAGCTGGTGTCAGTACATCAAGAGCCACCACGCATTGTTTTCAGGAAAGGGGCTACAACCGTCACATTCCTAATATCAAGCCACTCCTGAACCAGAGACCATGTCAGAAGCATCATACCTGGGCTAAGGAGAGAAAGAACTGGACTATAGCTCAGTGGTCCAAAGCCCTCATTTAAGATGAAAGTAAATTTTGCATTTCATTTGGAAATCAGGGCGGCACGGTGGTGTAGTGGTTAGCGCTGTCACTTCACAGCAAGAAGGTCCGGGTTCAAGCCCAGTGGCCGGCAAGGGCCTTTCTGTGTGGAGTTTGCATGTTCTCCCCATGTCTGTGTGGGTTTCCTCCGGGTG
>JAODLJ010000025.1:56131815-56142549 GCA_027576115.1 Cathorops melanopus
GGGAGAACATGCAAACTCCACACAGAAAGGCCCTCATTGGCCACTGGGCTCAAACCCAGGACCTTCTTGCTGTGAGGCGACAGTGCTTACCACCACACCACCGTGCCGCCCACATTCTGGTCCCTTTTATTGGAATACATGAGAGCAGGGGAGTTACCTTGACAACCAAGAGGTCGTAGTTTCCATCCCTGGAAAATTTCATCCTGTTGAAAATTGCCATGGGTCAAGCACTGGATGAATTCATTCAACCGTGAAGGCATCTGTGAGCATCCTTGAGGCTTATATGGGCTACCAGGGGTTACCTTAGCATCCCATTGCAACCATCAAGCTCAAAATGTTCATGGAACAACATTCTGTAGAAAGTGGAAAATTTGCCAAGGTGCGTGGTTGACTTCATCTTGGCATGGCTACACAGTACTGCAATTGTCAAAACTGTACACACTGCCATCATTGCTGTAATTCGATACTTACAACAAGGTACATGTCACATGTCACTGCTACCATTGGTTTTACCAGCATCTTCCATCGTGGCTACCGTGGATTCATTTGCATATTTACTCCGCCCAAATTTATGCAATGGTTCACCTCCAAAATCTGCTGGAATGGCCACGGTAGGCCCCAGCCATGGTTCTCATGGATCAACCGGCTATGTGTGACCTTAGCATTAGCCCTTAATTTTTTTAAGGGCTAATGTCAGCGCTTCACTAAGAAACTAAAGACTAAAATAGTCGAAGTGGCACCACTCTGCAATTGACTTGAAGGAGTTGCTGGATGGCCATTGACTCCTAGAGCTGATGCTCTTTAGATGGATCTTGTATTTAATTCCATCAGGGTGTCCAGCCAGCCTCCTCACCATACTCCAAGGAGTCATGGGGGAGACGGTTTAGTCACCTGACCCTGCAGCAGGTAGTACTGGATTACAGGTTACCAGTAGCTGGTCTCCTGACCTGACCTGACTTTAACTGTAACTTTAAGTTTTCAGCAAGTTTATGACAAGTCACACTGTGTGACATGGATCTTATAAACACTGAAGCTAAGCAGGAATTGGGTGTGACATCAGTGTCATGTTGATCAGTGTGTCATTTCATGCTGCATTCTTATTGGTTGATTAATAGACATGGATCATAGAAGCAGTCACATTATGAGATGGTCATCCTAAATTTCTGACATGGTCAGAATTTTGTCCCAGGCTGTCTTTGGTTACAGTGCAATGTAGGACCACCATTTTTGGATCTATGACCAAAAATATTGATGCATTTCTTTTATTATTGATGTTATTGGAAAACAATATGATGATGATGATAACAGCAATTCTGCTGCATCTCAGGCCACACTGCCTCATCACTGATTATTTTCCAATAACACAATGCCAGTGTTTTATTCCCTATATAAAAAAAACCCCGCACGGCTGCTTTGCATCCCTTGCAATATAATAAAACATGAGTCAGCAATTACAGTTGAGGCACGATATTAAATGTTTAACACAGTGTAGATTGTAGGCACTCATAAAAACAGAACAGAATGTATTGTTCAAATAGACGGATTGTAAATGCAATCGTAAGTTCCATGAATCTTGACATCAGTGAATCTTTACATTGGTTTGTACAGAATGGAAGTTGCATCAGAAATAATTATAACATCTACTCCAACCTCCCAGATCTCTCCTAGTACTAACACCAAAGCATTATTAAGTAACATTATGACAAGCCAATTCGATAATAAAAACATCCTGACATTTTGGATGCATCCAAAGCTGCCTTTATTTACTGGGTGACAAAGTTGTTCAAACCATAACTGTTGCAATTGCCAAAAAGAACTTTAGCTTGACCTCTCCCAAAAAAATAAAATGCAGAATGTATTATTTTCCTCTTCCTATTATTATTATTATTATTAGTGGCAGTGGGGGGGTGGTCAAGTGTCGGTCTGTGACCGGAGGGCGGAGTCAGGGAAGGTAAGTGGCAGAATCACTGCACCTGATGTCAATTAGCGTGTGTTTGTGTGTCTTCTCCAGTGACCGCGCCCTATATAAGGAAAGAGAGAGCAGAGGAAGGAAGCTCTCTCCCCAACCAGACAACCTGTGTGTGTGCGCGCGCGCGCGTGTGTGTGGCTGGAAGAGTTTAAAATCACTTAAAAGTGTCAATTAAGTGTTTTTTTTTTTTTTTTAAACTCCGGTCTGGCCTGCCGTCCTTCTGTGCTCCACCCACCCATCCGAATTGCTACATAGTGTTTCTATCTTTTCATAAAATGATCTCCACCATGCACACATCATCCCCCACAAACAACATGGCGCCACACACGCTTTCTTGTGGTGGAGACTCACACACTAACATTCATTAAAATCAACATTTAATTATAACATTTGCATATAATATTTCATCAGACTTAATCACCTTACAGTCACATAGTGACAACAATAGCAAGGGTAACATTCTTACCTTGAAAGACTCTGTCGATCAAAGCTCTCCAATTATACCGAAACATCTTCGCTTTGCACGAATTTAAAAAAAAAATGGGAGGCCAGAAGTCGCTCCAACGGGTTTTGAAAGACCGATGTGATCCGGAGCCACAAAGCATGATGGGACAGAGGTCAGCCAGCATAGGCCTTTTTCCCACCAATTTAACAGGGTGGAGGGGGTCATGGGATAGGGGCAGGGATTGGATTGGATTTATAATTTCTATGAAAAGCATCGGCGAGCGGCCCGAAGGTGCCCTGGAAAATGAAACTGTACATGTTCATTCAGTGAATTTGAGCATATTTTGAATAATTTTGCTTGATTCAAGCTTTCTGTTGTGTTTACTCTTTTATACCCCCCCGGTCGCTGAAGGGGGGTTAAACCCCTCCCCCGGCTCCGCCCCTGTGGGTCACAAACATGAACATTCTCAATCACACATCACAGGAATAGAAACCGGCTCAAATCACGGGTCACGGAAATAATTTGTTGGCAATCACAGATCATGTGAAAGTCCTCCCCTTCAGTTAAAGTTTTGCATGTCCCGAACATGATTTTGGATAAAAAAAAAATACCACTAATCATTGTTAGAGGGTTACAATGCAGATAAACTGATAAGGTATACCTAACTGCAAAATCATGAATCTACGAACTTTTATTTCATTGAAATGGCTTCATTCAGCGCTATTTTAAAGTTAAAATACGATCAATTAATCAATAGACCAAGATCACATTGTTAATGTTATTCATAGAGACATGCAACAAAATGTATGAAAGCAAATTATTAATACATTGATCATCAAATAGAAAATACACACATGTAGACTATGTAGTCGGACATACGTCACTGGATGGTCACCAGATAACATCTTTGTTATGTATTACCACTGTGTTGTCGTTAGGTATTACCACTGTTGTCGTTACGTATTACCACTGTTGTCGTTAGGTATTACCACTATGCTGTCATTACATATTGGCACGGCATTGTATTAGGACGTGCCTACTACGTAACGACGGCGTATTTCCCTGACATTACCAAACCACTACCTAACCGCTATGTTGTATATACGTTGTATGTTTGCTGGGATGTCGTCATCACTATTCTCTTCATACATACATACTGTATGCACACAGCGCTGGATTCATGATCAGATCATGAACCCCTAACACACACAGAGCTGTACTAAAAATTCCATTACAGAGACGGATGTAAGTGGAGAAGTAATGTTTATTAATAATAGTCAAAACACACAGGTAAACAATCCAAATTGGCAGGCTAGAATCAATAATGAGGAAACAAGCAATGGCTCAGGCGAGTCACAAAGAGACTAAATCAGGCAGAGACAAAAGTGGAAACTAGTAACAGGAACAAGGATCAGAAAACCAGGAAACATACTCAGGAAATAAGGCTTGGTAATGCGCACTAGTTTAGTGTAATACTTCGCACTGTGTGTGCATTTTCTGAGTCTTTATATAAGCGCACTGATGTGCCTTAATCCTGTGGAGGTGTGCATGAGAGTCTGCTTGGTGCGCGCACGGTCCAGAGCCCGCCCAAGAATTCAACTGGTGCATGCGCCAAGGCGCGCAGGACTGACGACCATTGCCTCTTCTTGTGCATCCAACAGTAAGTGTTGTCTGCCTTCACTTTGAGGCCACCTGTCAGTTCTACCAAAAATAACAAACCAAAACAAAAAAACCTTCATGCTGCATCTTTGAAAGCTGCAATCAGTGTACAGTGTAGGGGAAAAAAGTGCAAGATCTATGCACAGAGTAATTTTTTTTGTGTAGGATCTATCCAGTACTGTTAGTATGAACATTTTACTGTAGTCAAGATACTTATACAGAAGTACTTTACCTGTTCTCAATTCTGAAGATACAGACTATGCAAGCAACTGTGTTGTGACTAAGATTCATTGCCCAGCTTCTGTCATTGTCACTTTATGGACATGCACATGGATGACCACAGTAGCACAAATTTCATCTGACATTACAGTTCCTCTGGTCTGTGCTCATGTTCTTTCTCTTCTGGCTGTCTGTTTCTTTTCCATTTTGGGTTAATCAAAAACAACCACAGTAAACACTATATTTTATAATATAAATAGACCTTCAGTAGTGTCCAGTATGAAACAATGACACTCAGTGTTTTCAGCTTGCAAGGAAATTGAATCAGATCCAACTGGACTTTGTTTTAAGTCTTTGAAGACATTTCACACTTCATCAAGAAGGGAACTGGACTTGCTTGAAATTCTTGAAGATGTTTCATCTCTCGTCCAAAAGGCTTCTTCAGTTCTGTCTGAATAGTGGGGAGTTCCAAGTATTTATCCTCGAGTGGATCAAAAGCAACCCAAAGGAGAGTTGTTGAGGTCACCTGGGTCATTGACTCCTCCTGTAAGTGTCGGTCACTGGGGGCTGGATGTGAACAGTGTTAGCAGCCTAGAGAGTCGTTAGTGTGATCTGTGGGTCACTGGCTCTCTCAGCCTTCATGAGTCATTGAAGTCAGCTGAGTTTTGATGTGGATGTGTATTCAGTTTTCTGGAAAGTGTGCCAAGGACTGCATTGTAGGTGGCTAAGTGGTGTCTCAGACTACCTCCTCTGTTTAGTGATGGCTGTTTCAGGTTGACAAAGATGGCTTCTTTTACTCCTCTTTCAAACCACCAGTCTTCTCATGCTAAAATGTGTACATTGCAGTCCTAAAACAAGTGTCCTTTGTTATTGAGTTGAAGATGGATTGCCGAGTCTGGCCTGAGGAACTGGCTCTCCTTTGTTGAGCCATGTGCCTGTTAAGTGGTTGTTTCGTTTCCCTAATGTACAGGTCCATGCATTCCTCACTGCATTGAATTGTGTACACTACATTGTCCTGTTTGTATTTGGGTATTCTGCCCTTAGGGTGGCCCAGTTTCTGCCTCAGTGTCACTGGGTCTGAAATGTACAGGAATGTTGTGTTTGTAGAAGATCCTCCTGAGTTTCTCAGATAGTCCAGAAATGTAGGGAATGACAATGTTCTTGTGTTTGTTGCTGTTTTCTTCCTTGTCCGTTATGTTTATTTGCCTGATCTTGACGAAAGCCCAGTTGGGATACATACACTTCTGAAGTGCTTCCTTAATGTGTTTTTGCTCCTTCTCTTTTCCCTCTACCATTGTGGGAATGTTATTTGTATGATGACCTGGACGATTGAAAACCTTCACTTACATATATGAAACAAAAGCATACAAGGTTTGCTTGGGTAAAGATATGCTTATGTCTTTGCTTTATTTTCAGCTGTCCTTCACTTTGGACTTGTTCCATATGTTCAAAAGGACAAAAAAATACCTTCATAAATGTGTTTATATTAAAATAACTGATGTGCTTAGTGTTTCTGGTGCTGAATTATTGATCATTATTCCAAATAATATCAGACAATATCAGCAGTCTCAAGAACAAGAGGTTCTTTTCTCACTTACCATTTTCCATCATCTTAATGTAGAACGTTCTATGATACACCTCTGGTGCAACCTGGATACATCATCAGTGATGTTTCCCAAGGTCATCAGGTGGTTTGGGTCTTGAAATCAGACACCCTCACCTAGGTAACCCAGCTGGAGGGGATCAGGCCCCCGCTTGTGTCCAGGTAGCGTACTCTGCCACGTGTCATCCATCTTCAGCCAGAGCCATTGGGAAGACTTCTCTGCCATTTCCAAGATGTTTTTGATGGCCCTTCTTCTTTGCAGCCCACAGATTCCCAGGAGACCCAGGACCCGATATAGGGACTGGCCTGTAAACCCTCTACATCCCACCTCCACAGGCTCACAGCAGGCTTTCCTCCCTTGTCTCCAACAGTCAGCCACCAGATTGGCATTTTTTGCTCTCTTTCTCTTCTGAGCCTCCTCCAGCTGGTCTTCCCAGGGCACGGTCAACTCAATCAAGCCCACTTCTCTGGATTCCCCAGGCATCAGGACCATGTCAGGTCTGAGTGTGGTGGATGTGATGATGTCCAGGAGCCTAAGTTGCCTTTCCAAGTCAACCAGCAGCTGCCAGTCCCTTGCTAATGCAAGAAAACCCACCCCTGGATCTTGGCTGGGGCCGTGACTTCTCCCCTGCTAGGACAAAAGTAATGGTGACCTTCACTGGATGTTGGTGCTTGCTATGCTATGTCAGCACAGATAGTATCCACTAATGAATGGAGAAGAACGAGACAACAAACAATGGACTCAAAGTCCCAGGATATTATGCAGCTATATGACATGATTACAATGAGTTATGCAAGAGAGTCAACTACCGTATGCCATACTAAGCTCTCTCTAATATGACCAACATGATGGTGTTGACGCTGGTATTAGCTTGAAGGTTGAAGCTTTGGAAGCTGTTTGAACAGAGTGTACAGGTTAGTTAGTGTGAGAGCTGGATGGACTAAAACACTAAAGCACTGCTGCATCACTTTCTTGAGGTAGAGATGAAGTGAAGACTAAATCCTAATGAAAAACTTTACTTTCAGCAGTTAGACCAACATGCTGATGAACGAAGGTTAATTTACAAACACCAACTCCAACCCATTACTAAATGAATCTTGGATGCTGTTGAAAATTGCGTTAATCCTAAAGATTAATATATGCCTGGATTTCCCCCTCTGTCTTAAATTCTTGCTGCATGTTAGACAAACCACATCTATTGTGTTTTCACCAAGCCAATAAAGCTTAACATGCTAGTGCTTGGTCAGACAGGCGCTCTGGCTTCTGGCTGTTTTATCAGCCTACAGCACAGGCTGGAAAGCTGGAAACATGCCCTGTGGATGATGCCGCCAAAGCCAACCTCATATTTCAAAGCCAGGCATACTAACTGGACAAATTCATTCCCCAATGCCAGAGATTCTCCATTCCAAGGAAGTAAAGGTATAAATTGTTGGTACACCTTTCTCCCTCTCTCCATATCTTTATCTACCCATGATGGTCACAATACTACATGGATGCCTCCATGTGCCAGTGCATCGTTGACATATGAACATCTGGGTGCATGGGGTAAATCCTGTTATGTATACCTCAACATGGACAGCTGGTGTTCTAGCATCCTTTCCTGAGTAAACATAGAATTTGCTGCAGTATACAGTGTAGCTGATCATTTCTTTGCCATGGGGAATGTCCAACAAATTATACTTTTTTTTTTTTTTTCAATCTTCAACTGTCCAGTTTGGGTGAGCCTGTGTCCACTGTAGGCTTCCTGTTCTTGGCAAACATGATGACCTGATGCAATCTGTTTTGCTGCCAATTCATCTCAAGCTTACACGTAATGCGTTCTGAGATGCTTTACTGCTCACGACGGATGTAAAGAGTGGCGACTTGAGCTTTCTTTATTCATGAAGTGAACCTGTCAGCTAACTGTAATGAGCTCATCTCTATGAACTCACACAACCAACCAGTGGCAGTCGTGCCCCTTAGTTTTAATTTCCAGATGGGCTATTTAACAGTTATTCCATGAAATCTAGTCGTATATGAGCTGATAGCCAACAAGGTGTGTAGCACTGAGTTAGCTATAAGCCATGTACAACGAGATTGAGTGGAATAACTGTTTTATTCTATCCCTATTCACTGGAGCTTGAGAAACAGAACATTTTCATTTCTTTGCAAATACCGATAAATTAAAATTGTATACAAAATGTCTGACAGAATCATTTCTGCTTAGAATATAAACAAACTGGCGAAATGACAGTAGCAATTTGTGAAAAAATGCTAGAATAATAATTCTTGAAAAATACAAAAAAAGATACGTTCTTATCATCAAATACTTTCATTCCATGTTTTCTGCTTTTTTTGTATATTTTGTTTTCAAGGACAGTTTTTATTTCATCCTTTGTTGGTTCAGCAACCATTCTGTTTTCCTCTACTCATGGTATATGAGCTGATAGCCTATTGGTAGAGTAGCCAATCATGATTGCTACTCTACCACATGATTGCTCGTATCCAGTGAATGTGGACAGAATAAAATCTTTTAGCCCACGTCAGTGATCAGTAGATGACCATTCCACATCATCAGTAGGTATGTTACAGGCTCAGTCGCAGGTGTAATGAACGTGAAGGAAATGGGTTGTTTATATCATCATTTCTTTCTTAAAAATGTCTTTGGAGGAGAAATCAAAAATTGATAGACCCAGCACATACTGTCTAATCAAAGTCTAATCAATAACAATACAGATTATAATTATGATTAAATCCCAAGACATAATTTTCTAAAATGCTCAAACAAAGTCATGACAACCATGCCATGGCCAAAGTCACTGAGGTCACTGAGATGCCCCCCCACCACGCACGCACACACACACACACACACACAGCCCTGCATTTTGATGGTTGATGTGAACATTGTGTAAGTAGATAATAGTCACCTGACCAATCTCTATCTCTACAAATATCAAATGTACTACATTTTTATGCATTTTCCTCAATTTCATTCCCAAAATTTTCTTGAACTAAAAAAAAACAAAAAATAAAAGCCACTCCAGTTTTGAATGGTATTTTGTCATTTGGAGATATGACACAGTATTTGGATCTTTAAAAAAGTTAGGTTATTTACAGCAGCCCAGATAGAAATTCACATTAATTGCAGAGAACTGATCCAAGGTAATGTGACAATATTGAATATGTTATGAATGGAATTGCTACTGGCTTCTTCAACAAATGCTATTAGCCACAGTGAAACCGACCAAGGTTTTCCAACTTCACTCCTGGATGTTCTCCTCCAACTCAACTGAAATATAATTTAATTTATATAGCAAATAAAGTGTAGAATGGTGAGGGATAAAAAAAAAAAATCACAGAGACACCAACCTTTCAAGCAGCTAAGCAATCCTGCTCAATAAACATGCTCCATACACTCCATAACACAACTACACCAACATATAGAGTGTTTGTTAGTTATCTCATGAACTGGATCAGGTGTGCTTGGAATAGAACAAACCAGAAACTCTCCTCTAAAACTGGATTAGACTTGTCACAAGGTCGAAGGTGACTATGGTTAACAAAGATGGTCATAAACAATGACTCACAGCAGTCCAATTAAAATATCACAGACCTTCATTAAAATATTTTATTTACCAAATTTCCCTAATTCCAGTCATTCTATGCTTGCGTTACTCCATGTCTCCTGAGACACCAATCTGTAATTACTACCGCCAGCCTGGAGCACCAAAGCTAATAACAATGTATATTACATTCCATCTTCTTATCATTATCATACCAGGAACCACCTGGAACATTCCGGAAATGAGACGGGAATGTGCCAGACATCTCATTCAACACATCATAATGGAGATCTCAGACCGAGAGAATGAAAGGGGGATATAAGACTCCACAAACAGTGTGAATTTGTTTGGGTGTCTTACTGGCTTGTGTTGCGTTGCAGTTCTCTAAGGAAATACCGAGTTTTATGTGTTTTTGACATTGCTTAATTAGCTGTTTTCCCAAGATGAAGGTGCTGGGGGAGCCACCTGTACAGCCTACACCTAAAAACAGTTGTGCCATGATGTCCCTCCTTTGCAGGGCCCCTTACTGAACACACTCTTAATGCTGTACGCAATGGGGATCGATGGCATTTACGCCAAGAAGGGCAGACAACAATAGCAGAAGTGCTGGCATGTAGATATACAGACAAACACAGGCAGCCTGTTCACACACACACACACGCACACACCCACATACAGACACACATTCATGAGCAATCATCCATTTCTGACACACACATGCATTCTAATTTACGCAATCTCAAGTAAGCCTCATGTGAATGGAAAAGTATTAAAGATAGACGATATAACTCCACAACTACAACCACCTCTTCTACTCTCTCTCTCTCTCTCTCTCTCTCTCTATATATATATATATATATATATATATATATATATATAAAACAATTATTCAATGAAATCGAGTCGTACTTGAACTGATAGCCGACGAGGAGTGTTGCGCCGAGTCGGCTATCAGCCATGTATGCCAAAATTGAGCGGAATAACTGTTTTATTCTGTCCACATTCACTGAATTTTGAGAAACAGAGCATTTTTAGTTTTATTTTTTGCAAATTCGATGAATAAAAACTTGATACAAAAGGTCTGACAACATAATTTCCGCTTAGAATGTAAATAAACCAGCAAAATGACAGGAGCAATTTGTGAAAAATTCTATAATGATAATTCTTGAAAAATAAAAAAAAGAAATGTTCTTACCATCAGATACTTTTATTCCATATTTTGTTGCTTTTTTTTGGGGGGGGGGGGGAGTGGCAGTTGGCAAGAAAACTTAAAGGTGCATTATTGCTACCAACTGA
>JAODLJ010000025.1:56306881-56317564 GCA_027576115.1 Cathorops melanopus
TAGTTGCAGTTATTGCTGCACAAGGGAGTCACACCAGATACTGAAAGCAAAGGTTCACATACTTTTGCCACTCACAGTTATGTAATATTGGATTATTTTCCTCAATAAATAAATGGGCAAATATAATATTCTTTGTCTCATTTGTTTAACTGGGTTCTCTTTATCTACTTTTATGAGTTGTGTGAAAATCTGATTATGTTTTAGGTCATATTTATGCAGAAATATAGAAAATTCTAAAGGGCTCACAAACCTTCAAGCACCACTGTATGGTTTATTTTCATTCACACCCTATGGTTTGTTTTCTGTCAACCTTTTCATGTCCAACTTGTTTACTTTCAGTTTTATTTCTTTAAATTAATTTATACTCAGGGTATTATCTAGAAATTGAGAAAAGGGTGTCTGATGGCCGAGCGAAGAACTGCTAGGAGGGTCCAGGGCCATGTTCCCCCTGGAAAATTTGAAATATTGAAGCAAATTTGAGCCCCTCTGGTGCAATCTTGGCATGAAAAAGCAGTCGGGAGAAGCTCTTAAAATAAGGTGTTTTACGTAGTGAATTTCTGAAAAAGGAATCAGTCAACTCAAATAATTTCAAGAAAATTATTTATTTTATGCCATTTTATAGCACATGTAGCGTTTGTGTCTAATTTTGCAATGCTCAGTCCTGGTTAGCACGGTGTGGTAAATTGGTAATGGCTGACCCAACCACAGAAGCTAGCCTTTACATGTACATATTGAGCAAGTGTAAACATTAAACAGGGTTCTCCAGAAAATCTGAAATGGCCTGCAAAAAAAAGTAGTAGGTGGATAATACTAATTTGCTAATACTAGGGAGGTCTGGGGGCATGCCCCCCAGAAAATTTTGAAATTTATATGCCTTCTGGTGGCTTCTGGTGCTCTCAGCTAATAAATTATTAACAATTTCCCTGTAAAATACTTGCAGTATGTATGAAATTTTCCTCCAGATGTATATGTGTTTGGCTTTCTCAGTTACCCTCTGTAGTATGCTGCCTGGCTCTGTAACATACGCTACATCGTGGTCACGTGGTCTGGCTCAGCCAATCAGAGCGCGAGAATCGATCAACAAATATGGCATCACTTCCGGCCATGACCCGAATCAAAGACAATTTCATGGTGAAATAATTGCATTTACACCAAATTATGGGCAGTAGAGATGATATAAATCACTTGAACATTGAAAGGCAAGTTGTTTTTTTTTTTTTCTGGGCTCAAGTGGTGCAGACCATCTGTGTAGCCAGAGAAAACCGCTGGTTGCTGGTTAGACTCAGAAATCTCTCCGATTGTATATTTTACACATGCCTCAAAGATTTCAGACATGCATACAGCTGAACCTGGCTGTAGTATGAAACAAGGACTATGGTTGGTTGCCATGCCGCACACTGGCCAATGGGAATGTGCTATTGGTTCTGAGCAATCACATCCCGCTTCAGAAATAAGGGAGAGCAAACATTGTACCGGAGAAATACGCATGTGGGATGCAGATTGTGTTGTTTGTGGTCCCCACTCGTCCACTGGCGTTTATTTTGCTCTGCCAGTGCAACTGACGTTGCTCATTTTTCTTTCATCATAATTTTCTCTAATTGGAATTTTGAAGCCCATCATTGCAGAAAATTACCTGTCAACTTCTAGTATTGGCCGTCGAAAAGACGTGTTGATGGGTCTCTAGATAACACGGAGTTTATACTTCAAGTTTTATTAGAGTAATCAAGATTTAACTTTATTTCCTCCGGAAGCTTTGAATTTGTGAGTCTAACTCTTAAAATTCCACATTAGGTAATGTATTATAACAACACATGCACAATAATGGGGCATTGGATAGTTTTTGTTTATTATTGCAGTTAAAGTTTGAGTTTTATTGAAAAGTTATAAATCATTAAAGCATAATTATTATTATACCTGCTTTTTGATAAACTTTGTTAACCACTTTCCTTTCATTGAACTAGTAAATACATAGTAATAAAAAGGTTATGGTCAAGACAAGTGAAAAATAATGCCCACCTTGCCTGACGTGGACTCAACCTTTTGGCTTTCCTGAGATATTCTAGGTTCTTATGATTTGTGAGAATTACAAAGGGGTGAGTGGCTCCCTGTACCCAATGCCACCACTCTTCAAGGGCTAGTTTAATAGCAGGCAGTTCTCTGTTTCCCACATCATGATTCCTTTCTGCTGAAGTTAGTTTCTTAGAAAAGAAGGCTACTGGGTGTAGCTTCTGTTTTTCCCCGAAACGTTGGGACAGGATGGCCCCTACTCCAGTGTCAGACACATCTACTTCTATGATGAACGGCTTTGTAGGGTCAGGGTGCTGGAGTATGGGTGCAGAAGTGAAGGCCAGCTTAAGCCAATTAAAGGTTTCTTCTGCCGCTGGATTCCACTGTAGGTGTTTGGGATCCTTCTTCAGCAAGGTGGTTAGAGGGGCTGCTGGAGTGCTGAAACCTCAAATGAACTGGCGGTACAAGTTTGCAAAGCCCAAGAATCATTGAAGATCCTTTATAGATTTGGGTGTCAGCCAGGACGTTACAGCTGATACTTTAGATGAGTCCATGCTCACTCCTTCAGTGCTGATAATATAGCCTAGGAAGGAGATTCTACAGTACTTTGATGGAACTCACATTTCTCAGCCTTCATGTATAGGTTGTTCTCTGGTAGTCTCTTGAGAACTGCTCTGATGTGTTCCTGGTGACTCTGGACATCTGAGGAGTATATCAGGATGCCGTCGATATAAGCGATGACACATTTGCCCAGCATGTCCCATAGCATGTCATTAATGAAGCATTGGAACATGCTGGATGCTGAAGAAAGGCCATAAGGCATGACCCAGTATTCAAAGTGTCCAGCAGTAGTACTGAAATCTGTTTTCCATTCATCACCCTTCTTTATCCTGATCAGATTGTAAGCACTGCGCAGATCAAGCTTGGAAAAGATCCTCATGGATCAGAGTTGTTCCAGAACTGCTGGGACCAGTGGGAGAGGATAAGGATACTTTACAGTGACCTGGTTTAAACCTCTGTAATCAATGCAGGACCTTAGTCTGCCCCCTCGTTTCTCCACAAAAAAGAAACCAGCAGATGTGGGAGACTTGGAAGGGCGGATATATCCCTGTTTGAGGGCCTCCTGAATATATTTCTCTATGGCAGTGTGTTTCTTCTGGGATAGAGGATAAATAAGACCTCATGAAGGTGACATACCTGGCAGTAGGTGAATTGCACAGTCATATGGCCTCTGTAGTAGTAGCCTGCAGGCCTTCCCCTTACTGAAGACTTCTGAAAGGTCCCAATAGCAGTCAGGAATGTTGTCCATGGAGTCAGGTTGAGGACTTTCCACTGAGGTGGAAGATACTTTGACCTGGAGACAAAAGAGACAGCTCTGGAAGCACATGGGTGACCATTGAAGAATTTCTTTATTTTGCCATGAAATCAGAGGGTCTAGCTGTAGCCAGGGATATCCAAGGATAATGTCATGATCAACAGTTGTGGTTACATACAGTGCGATGAGTTCTTTGTGCAATGCTCCTATGTGAATCTGCACTGGTTGGGTGCATGTAGTGACCAGTCCATCACCTATGGGTCTTCTATCAATGGTCCTAATACTGAGTGCACTGTGCAGATGGATGGTAGGCAGGTTGAGCTTCTGCACAATGGCACTATTGATAAAGTTCCCCTCTGTCCCTGAATCAACAAAAGCAGATAGGATGCAAGTGGAGGATGCCACCTTTAGTAAAACTGGTATCTTAAAGGATTTTGAGTTGAACTTTCTCACCAGACTCATAGATCTTACTGGTTTCTCTGCTGGGGTCTCATGGGCTGGCCGGATCGGACAGTGCCGGATGTTATGTTTGGGGCTCCTGCAGTAGAAGTATAACCCCTCCTCTAACCCCTCCTCATAACTCTAGCATGCTCAGCACGGGTTAATCTCGTGCATGAGACCTCCATGGGTGAGCTGTCCTCTGACGGCTGAACAGACCTGGTACTATCGTGGATAGAGGATCAATGCTTTAACAGTTGGTCGAGATGAATAGCTAAGTCTATGAGGGAGTACAGAGTGAGGTTCTCATCTCTACAGGCCAGTTCCCTGATGATCTCAGGATGCAAACCTTGGCAAAAGACTGCTTTCAGAGCTGGATTATTCCATCCACTGGCAGCCTGCTCCTCCTCCCTCTCTCAGGGATTCCCTTGGGGATTTCCCACTACAGCAGCCACGAGATGAGACTCTGCGGCATGCTTTTGGCCAAGTGAGAGTAATCGATGGTCAAATTCTTCAGCCGAGCGCGGCACCGACCTTCCCTTATTTTGCTATTATTAAAGATAGATTGTACTGAGTGACGCAGGACACTCAAACTAGTGAACGAATAACCCAGTTGTTAATCCCAAAGAGCTATAGGGAACTCGTATTCCATGCTGCTCACTTTAATCCCATGGCTGGACACTTAGGGCAAGATAAAACACTAGCCTGAATAATGGCCCAGTTCTATTGGCCAGGGGTTCACGGGGATGTCTGTCCGTGGTGTGCGTTGTGCCACAAATGCCAATTAGTAAATCCCACAGCCACTCCAAAAGTGCCTTTGTGCCCTCTCCCCCTAATCGAGACCCCATTTGAGAGAATTGGTATGGCTCTCATCGGGCTATTAGATCGGTCAGCATGGGGATATCGCTTTATTTTAGTTCTGGTGGACTATGCAACACAATATCCAGAAGCTGTGCCTCTCCGCAATATTTCTGCAAGCAGTATTGCAGAAGCACTCTTCTGTATTATCTCCTGGGTCGGGATTCTGAAAGAAATCCTGACAGACCAAGGCACTATATTTATGTCACACACACTGCGCGAACTGTAGGGGTTACTGGGGATTAAGTCTATCCGCACCAGTGTCTATCACCCACAAATGGATGGCTTAGTGGAGCATTTTAATCAAGCCTTCAAAAACATAATCCAGAAATTTGTAAGAGAGGATGCATGTAATTGGGATAAATGGCTTGAACCCCTGTTATTTGCAGTACGAGAGGTCCAGCAAGCCTCCACTGGTTTTTCACCATTTGAATTATTATATGGGTGTAAGCCGCATGGCATTTTGGACGTGCTATGAGAAAATTGGGAAGAGGGACCTTCGTTTAGCAAGAATGAAATTCAATACGTTCTCGACCTGCACACAAAACTCCACACACTTACGCACCTAACCCAGGAGCATTTATGGCAGGCATAAGAACGTCAAATCCGGCTGTATGACAGGGACACACGCCTTAGAGAGTTCCACCGGGAGACAAAGTGCTCATATTATTGCCCACATCGAGCTCCAAATTAATCGCCAAGTGGTAAGGGCCCTTTGAGATCACATGGTGAGTTGGGGATGTTGAATATGAGGTGAGGTGAATGGACAGGGGTGGGGCATTGCAAATTTACCACCTCAACCTGTTAAAACATTGGAACAAGGGGGTCCCCATGGGGTTGGTGTTGGTAGTCCCAGAGAAGGTGGAGCTGGGGCCAGAGGTAAAAAAAACTAACATCTCGAACCACTCTGGTCCCTTGTGGAAACCACCTCTCACCAGCTCAACTCATGGAGGTGGCCCAGTTGCAAAAGGAATTTTCCAATATGTTCTTGCCCCTTCCTGGTCATACCCACCTCATAGAACACCACATTGAGACACCCCCCGGGGGTGGTAGTGCGTAGCTGCCCTTACCGCTTGCCCGAACACAAGAAAAAGGTGGTTCAGGATGAACTCAAGGCCATGCTCAAAATGGGCATGATCAAGGAGTCCCACAGTGACTGGAGCAGCCCAGTGGTCCTGGTTCCCAAGACCGATGGGTTAGTCCGGTTCTGTGTGGAATATAGAAAAGTCAATGCGGTGTCTAAATTTGACGCATACCCAATGCCTTGCATTGATGAGTTGCTTGATCGGTTAGGCACTGCTTGCTTTTATGCGACACTGGATCTAACAAAGGGCTATTGGCAGATCCCCTTGACTCCTCTATTCTGAGAGAAAATGGCCTTTTCCACACCATTTGGATTACACCAATTTGTCACGCTCCCTTTTGGGTTATTTGGGGTGCCCGCTACGTTCCAGCGGCTTATGGGGAGGGTCCTCCCCCCTCACGCTGCCGCCTATCTAGACGACATTATAATTTACAGGAATGATTGGTCGTGGCACCTGGAACACCTGAGGGCCATTCTAAAGTCGCTGAGGCAGGCGGGCCTCACAGCTAACCCAAAAAAGTGTGCGATTGGGCAGGTGGAAGTACCGTATCTGGGGTTCCACTTGGGCCATGGGCAGGTGCGTCCCCAAATTAACAAGATCGCAGCGATTGCAGCCTGCCTGAGGCCCAAGACCAAAAAGGAGGTGAGATGGTTCTTGGAGCTGGCTGGCTATTATCGTAGGTTTATACCCAATTATTCGGACGTCACCAGCCTGCTAACCGATCTCACTAAAAAGGGGGCTCCAGATCCGGTCCAGTGGATGGAGCAGTGCCAACAGGCCTTCTCTGAGGTAAAAGCTGCACTGTGTGGGGGGGCCACTTTTTCACTCCCCTGACTTCTCTCTCCCCTTTATGTGACCAAACAGCAGTTTGTGAATGGAGGGCAGAGTCAGGGAAGGGGAGTGGTCAAATCGCTACACCTGTTGTCAATTAATGTGTGTTTGTGTGTCTCTTGCAGTGATGGCATTCCATAAAAGGAATGAGAGAAGTAGAGGAAGAGCGATTGGGACCAGAACACGACGGTGTGTGTGTCTGAGTGTCTGTCCCAAACGTAAATATTTGTGCTGAAAAGCCGAATAAAACTGAACTTGTCACTAACAACAGCCTGCCGTTCTTCTGTGCTCCACCCACATCCGGCCAGTTTCTCCAAGAGCATTTTTATTTTTTTTGTAAATTTGATTAATAAAAACTTTATAGAACACAGCAGATAAAATAATTTCACTTAGAATGTAAACAAACTGGCTAAATGACAGTAGCAATTTCTGAAAATGCTCTAATATTTAAAAAAAAAAAAAGATATGTTCTTAACATCAAATAATTTTATTCCTTTTTTTGAGGGGTCTTCTTCTTCTTAAGGATTTTTTGGCCATTGGCAAACCAATTTTTGCATTACAACCACCGACTGGGCTGGAATGTGGAACAGGAGACATTGGGGGGAAAAAAAGAAAAAAAAAACTATACTCTTTTAGCTATTTCTGTTTCTTTTAAATACTTGAAAAATTTATGCGGTTTTGTTTTCAAGTCCAGTTTTTATTTCATCCTCAGTTGGTTCAGCAACATGTGCCACCATTTTTTTTCTCTACTCACGGTATATGAGCTGATATCCTAGTCGTAAAGTAGCCAATCGGAGCGTGCAATTGCTCATATCCAGTGAATGTGGATAGAATAAAAAAATGCATATCATTACCATTCAGAGAAACATCTAGAATTAACGCCAAATATCATATGAATTTTGGACACCTTTGAGCCACAGTTTGGTGAGTGCTCTCGATTCTCATCCAATAATCTTAATTGAGAATGTTTTGGGTGTAGGATTTTTTACACAGTCATGTTTTTTTTTTTTTCTTTTTGCATACATTATGAATACTTCTATTACTGTGCATTCACATATGGAGAGAATAGCTTTGGCACTGTAAGAGCTGACTTTGGGGAAACTGACATTTATTTTAGGAGAAGACTCTAACAACATTGCAGTAGCCAAGTTTCCAAAGTCAGACCCATGCCAAGACTTTCTCTACAGCATGTCAACTCCACAAGCACTTCTTCACAGTATCACCCATTTTTGAAGAAAACTTCGTAAAGCCAAGAGGTAGAAGTGGGAACAGGTTGGAGGTACTTATTTCATCCTTATATCCTGGTCTAGGCTTTGTAACAAGGGACCAGTCAACAGCTAGAAAGCTGTGAAGCAAAACAGTGAGAACTAGAACACAACTGCCGGATGTAAGTGCAATTAGGACTGAAAAGGGATGTGTAAGAAAAGCCTCGTCTCTGAGGAACACGAACTCAGACTTTTCTGTGGCTTTTTGTATAGTGTTGAAACTGCATCTGCTTTCCATCCCAAGTACAGGGGATTAAATGGTATAAAAGCAACAACATTTTAGAAGAAAAGCAATGAACTTGTGCTTAACTAGACTGCACAGAAAAAAAAGAGGTACCACAGGAAGGATTAACAACTCTGGCTAATGAACCAAATGGTATTCAGCATAAACTGATACACTTGTAAGTATTATAGTATTATAGGGAAGGCTCAATTACCTAAATTGAATTTTAATGAGCATCACCAGTGATATTGCCACCTACTGAATACAGAGGGGTGAGGATCATGAATTTCAGGACCAGACCACAGCACAGAGCAGATGATATGTTTAATTACAACCTGGGCTTAATGGTTCATGACAGCTTTATTTAACCACATGTCATGCTGAATAAATGGTAAAAGCCTTTTACAGCCTGTTCGTTCATCCATCATTTACAGGTTACTAATTATCTCCACCAACTTTCTTGGAGTAGGTTATGTTTTCACATCCCTTTGTTTGTTTGCCTGTTCCCAATGTAAATCAAAAAGTAGTGAACAGATTTTGATGAAATCTGAAGGAAAAGTGAGTCAAAGTCAAGTCAAAGTCCCTCTCATGCCAGAATCTGGTCTTCCCAGGTTGTCTCTTTTCCCAGTACTAACCAACTCTTTAAGACATATGAGTACAGGACTGATCTCTGTTTTGATAGTCCTCGGCCTCTTGCCTAAACAGCTAGGGTTACAGTGGGGGGCTAGTTCTCTGGTAACCATGAGATTTTGACTTCCCCACTCGTATCTGTATTGCAACATGCCTTGCCAGATGGTAGTAGGTACCATTTTTATGATGGTCTTTGGTATGACCTGACCATGAGTAGAACTCGTGATCTCCCATTCAAGAGGTGGACATGCTAACCACTAGGCCAACTTGCCGGAAGGAAAGGTGAGCCATGTGCCAATGAACAATTGATTCGATTTTGATGCAAATCTGGGTACGTATGCAGATCCAGGATTTTTTTTGTCTGTTCCCAATGTAACTCAAAAAGTAGTGCATGAATGTTGTTGAATTTTTGAGGAAAGGGGAGACATGAGCCAAATGTCAAGTTCAAGGTCAAGGTCTTTTTATTTGTCATTTCAACCATATACAGTTGGTACAGTACACAGTTAAAATGAAACAATGTTACTCCAGGACCATGGTGCTACATTAAACATCACAGGACTACAAATCTACATATAGCAACAAAATGCAGGAGTGCAATGAGTGTAACACTGCAGACAATAAATGACACAACAGTCAAGTCAAAGTCCCTCTCACACCAGAATCTGGTCTTCCCAGGCAGTTTCCTGTCCCAGTACTAACCAGCTCTTGAAGGTGTATGGGTGCAGTGCCGATCTACGCTTCGATAGCCCTTGGCCTCTCACCTATACAGCTTGGGTTACAGTGGGGGGCTAGTCCTCTGGTAACCACAAGAGTTTGACATCCCCACTCATATCTGCATTGCAGTGTGCCTTGCCAGTCAGTAGTGGGTACCATTTTTATGATGGTCTTTGGCATGGCCCGACCACAAGTAGAACTCATGATCTCCCGGTCAAGAGGCGGACATGTGAACCACTAGGCCAATACTAGACAGACAATAAATGGACAATAAATGACACAAACAGTATAAAGTGCAGACACAAACAACATAAGGTGCAGAGTTGAGTGTGCATATTGAGGTACTATATGAAAATGGAATAAATAAATGTAAACCTTGTGTGTGAGAGACATTGTAAACATTGTAAGCAATAGTGCATTTTTGTCCACTGTGCAAGATTGCAGTGGGAGTGGTGTGCTCAACAGTCCATGAGAATCTGTCCAGTCCCTCAGAGCTGAGGAGTCCGATGGCATGTGGGAAGAAACTGTTATAGAGTCTGACTGTGGAGGCCCAAATGCTTTGGTACCTTTTACCAGATGGCAGGAGTGTGAGGAGATTGTGTGAGGGGTGTGTGGGGTCAGGCACAATGCTGGTGGCTTTCTGGATGCAGTGTGTAGTGTAAATGTCCATGATGGAGGGAAGAGAGACTCTGATGATCTTCTCAGCTGTCCTCACTTTCTGCTGTAGGGTAGAACAGTTGATTAGATTTTGATGCAAATCCAACTATGTGGCTTGGTGGAGGTGTGCACTCGACCGAGTGCCCTTCGAGTTTCTTTTTAAAGTTTATAAGAAACAGATGGAAAGTTGTATAGATTAGTTGATTAATGCATCCACTAATAACTGCTGTGGCGAGCTGTTGACTAGTAGGGAGATAGTAAAGAACACAAAAATAGGCTAAATATTTTTAGTTTATTAGTCTGAAAATGTTTCAGACTAGGTGAAACTAATTCTGTAGTCAAATGCACATTGTATAAGACTTATGTACAGAACTGTGCAAAAGTCTTAACCACCCTGTTTTTTTTTTTCTACAAACTTTTAGATTTCTATTTTATGACTTCTACAATATCGAGTCAGTACAAAAACATTTTAGAGTTCCAAACGTTTGTTTTCCAGCACAAAATTAAATGTTACAAAAAGAAATGTATTTCAGCAGCATGTTACATAAGAGAGCACTTTTCAGATTAAAAAAGAAAACATAATGAAGGCTAGTGGGTTCATCTCATCTCATTATCTCTAGCCGCTTTATCCTTCTACAGGGTCGCTGGCAAGCTGGAGCC
>JAODLJ010000025.1:56588583-56600466 GCA_027576115.1 Cathorops melanopus
CTGTACATTCTGCCACAGAAAAAGAACAGTTCAAAGAAATTACTGAAAGCCCAAATATTGCCATGACATTCATATCCGAGATGACATTCATGTATGTAAACTTCTGACTACAACTGTAAATATATACTGCAAAATGTGACATATTTCTCAAAATATGACTTTGTGATGATCTCGATACAGTGTGTGCAATGTGCTAAACTTCCCTTATTGCCAGCTCAATCTAATTCAATTGATTATATTTGGGGTTGGTTAAAAGAATACTGAGAATTGTGGGCTTTTTGTGGGTGAATGTTTTTGTTGTTGTTGTTTTTCAACTTCTATTTTAAATACCAGCCTTAGTTACTTCTTATCCTTATCCAAAACAACTCATGCACATACCGGTACCCCTTAAATATGTAAATTTTTCAAATTTGTATATTTTAGATTCTTCTTATTTGTTATTCACTGTATATAACTACTTTTGTTGATGCTAAATTCTTCTGTCTTAACTGTTCAAGCACCAATCACCAAAGCAAATTATTTGCATGTGAGAACGTACTTGGCAATAAACTTGATTCTGATTCTGATTACTTGTGCTACTCAACATCCAGTTTGTCCTACACTCTTACCCAAATCAAGTTACAGACCACAAGGAGGCCTCTGGGAAAGCCTGAACTAAGATAACAAGCATGTCCCTTCATGACAAAACATTTATTCATCTCTAGAAACCATTTTATCTTGGTCACATGAACACTATGCACAGAGCAGGAATACATCCTGGATGGGACGCTAGGCCATCACACAACACCCAGGGCAATTTAATGTAGCCAGCATGATTTTGTGAATTTGGAGGAAACCAGAGCACCCAGAGGAAACTCTGAGGAACACATGGGGAAGAAACATGCATATCTTCACACAAGCTGAAGATCAAACCCAGGACCCTGGAGCTGTGCAATGCAGCCATGGTGGCTCAGGGATCCTGTGTGAATGCTTCTGAAACTTATAGTTAGAAACAACCCTGCTGACTCTCTCTGTGCTTTGCAGGACCTTTGCTAAAAGTCTCTGAAGACATTCAAGAGGTTTGAGATGATAAACAGAAACGCAGCTGCTTTCCACTGCACCAGCCAGCTCTACACACACACACGCACACACACACACAGACACTCCAAGATGGAAAAGTATCACTTGTTCAAAGCTTGTTGTGCTTCCCAGGTTTTAAAAGGGAATAGAACCAGTGGATAGAAACTGAACGTAAACAAATTATGTATTAATAAATATTTTGCATTCATTACAATCAGTGTAAGTTCATTAAAATTAGTGTGTATAATTCAAGTGTATAACTATCCAATTTCAGATTATTAAGTCATTCATTTTTTAAAATAGCCATAACACACACACACACACACACACACACACGCTCAAAGAGAGTTTTAAAAGGAATGGGGAAATGACATTTGGGTTTATAAATAGCCTTTGTCACTGTATGCAGTATTTGACAGGACTATGTTTTAGGAAAATGTTTCAGATGATGTCTTAAATTAGTCATGTCGTGGGAGTATCTTTGTTATCCCTGCTTCGTGTTATGCTAAAGAAGGCCTCTGTGATTAAATCTGCACCACTCGTAGCCCAGAGCGTGTGGGAAATGGGTGAGTATTGGGAGATAAAATAGATCACCATCTGTCCAAGAACATGGTGCCAAGAAAACTTATCAGTCTGCTCTTAGGAAATTTTGGACTACCTCCCAAACTATATGCTACCATATTGCATGTTAAAATTGTATGCAAACTATTTTTACACAATATTTTATAGAGTGCTAGCTGTTGTCTCAATAGTTCCATCTGTCAAAAGTCTGGTCAATGTCTTTATTTCCCAATATTAAGTTTATCCTAAATACTATGTACGGAGACGGGTGTGGCTCAAAGCTGGAGCTTGGGTGTAAGGTGTCACCTTGTAGATAGGAGTCCTCATTATCGTCTTACATCATAGTTTTTTGTAGTATTAATACACAGACTTTTTTTTCCCATAATATTTAAGTAATGCAGATAAACATATGTTCTTTTGGCTGCTCCCGTACGTTAGGGGTCACCACAGCAGATCTGCTCTGCATATTTGTTTTGTTATAGATTTGACATGTTCCTGATGCAACCCTCCGGGATCTATCCGGGCTTGGGACTGGCACTAAGCATGCACTGGCTTAACCCCAGTATTGGCTGGGTATTTTACCTAATCTGCATGTCTTGAAGAAGCCTTTATTAGTCACATGTACTCAAGCACAGTGAAATTCATCCTCGGCATTTAACCCATCTGAAGCACTGAACACACACATGCTCACTTGTGTGTGAGCAATGAGCACATAGCTATGCTACAGCGCCCGGGGAGCGGTTGGTGGTTAGGTGCCTTGCTCAAGGGCACTTCAGCCATGATACAGAAGGAGGGAAAGTGCTGTTCATTCACTCAACTCTCCTCACATTTTCCCTGCTGGTCCGGGGAATCGAACCAGTGACCCTTTGGGCCCAAGGTTGCTTCGCTATTCTTCAGGCCATGGCTGCCCCCGTATCTACCCCCTTGTCTTTGACCTGCGGGGGAAACTAGAACACCCGGAGGAAACCCACGCAGACACTGGGAGAACAGTCAAACCCCACACAGAAAGGCCCCCATCGGCTGTGAGGTTTGAACCCAGAACCTTCTTGCTGTGAGGCAACAGTGCCAACCACTACACCACCTTGCCACCTCAATGCAGATAAACATATGACTTATGGAAAATTCCAAATATTTCACAGTTAACAATGTTGTGGAACTAAAATGTACCTTTTTCATAACCTACAATGGAGGATTCATGGTCAAGAATGTTTCAAGCACAAGATGTTAAATGGATTCACACGTCAATGCAAAAATTATATGATTTTCAAATTATTGATGATAACGTATGAATACATTTCAATATAAAGTGGCATTATAGTCATCTGTTAGAAGCAAAATGGTGTTTTCTAATGGCTGTACCGGTAGATGTTGTAGGCATCATTAATGATGGCAGCATGGTGGTGTAGTGTTTAGCACTATTGCCTCACAGCAAGAAGGTTCTGGATTTGAGCCCAGTGGCCAACACAGGCCTTTCTGTGTGGAGTTTGTATGTTCTCCCTGTGTCTGTGTGGGTTTCCTCCGGGTGCTCCGGTTCCCTCCACAGTCCAAAGACATGCAAGTTAGGCTAATTGGTGGCTCTAAATTGACCGTAACTGTGAATGTGAGTGTGAATGGTTGTTTGTCTCTATGTGTCAGCTCTGCGAGGACCTGGCGACTTGTCCAGGGTGTACCCCGCCTCTCACCCATAGTCAGCTGGGATAGGCTCCAGCTTACCCGCAACCCTGCACAGGATAACTGGATAATGGATGGATTATTAATGATTTATTTATTCCGAAACATGTACATTGGTTGTTGTGAAGGACGCTTTACCAGTGTTTAAAATGTCTTTTACCTTCAGTTTACCAATGGCATCCCAATCTTGGAATTACTCACCTGACCTAATAAAAATGTTGTACCAAGTGAATGTTGAGAACTGTTCCTTTTTCATGCAAATTAATTTAGATGTATTTCGAGTTACAGGATTGGCCAATGTAACTTGGCAATTCAAAAACATGTATTTATTACTGTATCATTTTAAGGCCAGGAAAAAATAAATATTAATAGAACCCAATAGCTTTAATATGATTATCAATATTTTGGCTAAAACCTGGGCTAGATTGCAAAGTCCAATACCTATGGAATGTATTTCTCGATACCAAGACAAGACCAAGACTTTGAGGGGTTGAGATCAAGTCAAGACCAAGACAGAGCGAGACTGAGTCAAGACCAAGACCAGACCAGTGTGTGTAAAGGGGTGGGGGAGGGGTGACGGCTGTTAACAGGAAGAAAATTTTCAAATTAGCAACGAGTCACGTTATTGGTCGCATTTTAAGCAGGAAGTTTTAAATCCAATCACAGGAATGATATTAACAAATAAATCAGATAATGCATAGGCAATTTAGTGAAATCGCCACGTGGCGGTCTTGACCGGTCTTGAAATAAAATCCCAAGTCCTCTAAGTCTGAGACTGAGACAAGACCGAGTAGAAATGTGGTTGATTCCGAGACGAGACTGAGACCTTCAAAAAGTGGTCTTGAGACCAAGCTCAATCTCAAGTATTATAACACCACATATATCATATTTCACAGTTCTGCGTACACATGCGCGCACACACCAGCCACTTTATCAAGAACACCCATACATACACCTGCTGTTTTATGCAGTTCTCTAATCAGCCAATGCCTTGACAGCAGCACAGTGCATAAAATCATACAGATACAAATCAAGAGCTTCAGTTAATGTTCGCATCAAACATCAGAATGGGAAAAATTGTGATCTCAAAGTGTGACTTTCTTTCACTGTAGTATGGGTGTTGGTTAGAGCCAGATGGACTGGTTTGAATATTTCAGAAACTACTGATCTCCTGGGGTTTTCACACACAACAGTCTCTAGACGGAATGGTGTGAAAAACAAAAAACATTGCGTGAGTGACAGTTCTGTGGGTGGAAACAAACACCTTGTTGATAAGAGAGGTCAGAGGAAAATGGACAGATTGGTTTGAGCTTTTTTGCCAGGAAGAATCATAGCAACTCTTTACAACCGTGGTGAGCAGAAAAGCATCTCGGCATGCAACAGAAGAAGACCACATTGGGTTCCACTCCTACAGCCAAGAACAGGAATCTTAGAATCAAAAACAAGTTCCGATTAAAATGGCCGGTGAGTGTTTATCTGTATCCAGATTTAAACCTGAAGTGGTGTTTACTGAAACACCGGAAAACATTGGAAAAAGACTCTGAGGTAGAAATGACACACACCATGCTGACAGTGCTGAATTCTGCCTCAGCCTCAGCAACATCACTCATTTCATTTATTTATTTTTTTAAATCCTGCTTACACAGTTATTACACATACTAAGCAGTTACTAAGGATGAATGAATGAATGAATGCTGTAAATGCATTGCTGCTTGTTCCTGTTCATGAATGCCATCTTTCTTTGGGCCTTTGTCTGATGATCTTCAAATCAGACTGCTTGCTGAAAACTCAGTCTTCTGTTTATCTCTGCCAACTTTGTTTTTTGCTTCCATTGGTTACTTGCAAAAACCTGAGATTTTTGCATGTTGATCTGTCCGTTTGTCCATTTGTTTGTTGGTGCTCCAGCATCGTCATTTCTTAACCAATCTTCACCAAAATGCACCGGACAACTCACTAGGGTCACACAAAGATATCATTAGTTTTTGGTGGGTCAAGGTCAAAGGTCAAGGTCACCAAGAGCAAATCTTGTAAAAACACCTAATCAGCCAAAACCTCCATTTCTTTGTGATTTTCACAAGTATCGTACTCTGCACGACTTTTCAGTTTGTTTGTCTGTCTATTCTCAACATAACTCAAAAAGTAGTGAACAGATTTTGATGATAATTGGTGGAAAGGTGAGCCATAGGCCATGGAGCAATTGATTAGATTTTGATGCAAATCTGAATATGTATGCGCTTCCAGGATCTGGATATGTATGTGGATCTAGGATTTTTCTGTCTTTTCCCAACATAACTCAAAAAGTAGTGAACAGATTTTGATGAACATTGGTGGAAAGGTGAGCCATAGGCCAGAGACCAATTGATTAGATTTTGATGCAAATCCAAATATGTATGCACTTCCAGGATCTGGATATGTATGTGGATTCAGGATTTTTCTGCCTGTTCCCAACATAACTCAAAAAGTAGTGAACGGATTTTGATGAAATTTAGTGCACAGCTTTAGCATTAGTTGTACCTGTATAGAACTCATTATCTGTTCATTCCAAATAATGTACGCAGGTTCAGTGACATTCTTATTCAAAATGAGTTACAGACTTGTTTTTGTGAAATTTGCAATTTATGACTGTTTTGAATTGAAATTCTGTTGAACTCAACTTTGTTTGAGTTATTTAAAGCTACTCTTGGTATTCAGCTACTACATTACATGACATTTAGCAGACACTCTTATCCAGAGCAACGTACAATGAGTGCAAAAGTTAGGTACACAAAGTGCTGAACTTCTCAACAATAAAGTCCTAGTACTGAATGAACAAGTGACAGAATAACATTTTGTGTAATATTCTGTTGAAGTACCAATACTCGACAAACAGCCAAGGAAACAAACCAACCATACAAAGTCCAACTAAAGAGAGAACTTAAAACGCCTAACCCCAGACAAGACTATACGCAGCCTGGGTTGGTCTAGACCGAAATGCAGTTATACAGTGGGGAGGGAAGCAGGGGAGAGGTGCAGTGTGAAGAGGTGAGTCTTCAGCCTGCGCTTGAAGGTGGTCATGGAGTCGGCAGTTCTGACCTCAATGGGAAGGTCATTCCACCAGTGGGGAGCCAGGACAGACAACAGTCTTGAGTGGGCTGGGCAGGAGCAGAGACAAGGAGGGGTCAGGTGACCAGTAGGAGCGGAGCGTAGGGATCTGGCTGGCATGTAGGATCATCTCAGACTCTGGAGGTATGCTGGCCCTAACCCCTTGAGAGCCTGGTAAGCAAGCACCGATATCTTAATAAATTTGATACAAGCTACGATAGGTAGCCAGTGATGGTCGGCAAGCAGAGTGTTGTGTACTAAGTGTTATGTCTACGCTGGAGTCCACACCGATCTTTACTTCCCATAGCACACTGCAGCCTACAAACATGGCCGCCATGGATTACGACACACACACACCATGCACACTGCTCCATTCATGATTGCCAGACTTTTAACCATGCCCACATGTTCATCATTTCAGATGGTTACAGTTCATAAGATATAAGCACTCTCACTTCACACACACACACACACACACACACACACATTTGGGAAATAACTCTGTGTAATTGTTACCAGACTTTACCAATCCTTGATGTTTCTTATTTGTTATTTCTGGTTTTTGACTTTGTCTGATTCTTGTTTTGCTCTCTTGATCTTGCCCTTGAACACATTTGCACTTCGCCTGACCCTGACCTGACTTTGTCTTTGATTCATGTTTTGACTTTGTCTGCTTTGGATTTAAAAAAATGCACAAACCTGCGTCTGACTAAGGTTATACAAGATCTGATATAAAATATTTACAAGACATTTTTTTTTTTTACGTTTTCATTGATCATTTGTTCCAAGGTCACAGAGGAATTCTGAGAAGAATTTATAAATTGTGTTTATTTATTTGAAGATATAGTGAACCTGTTGGACATTTTGTTTATAGTATTAAACCTCGGTTTGTAGCAATTTTTGATTCACTAAATTTTATACAGACAAAAATACACATTAGTTGTTTTTTTTCAGCCATTAAAACTTTACTCAAAATATCAAATCTGATCCTGACACGAGTGCATCATTACAATCCCCCTTTTATATTTCATAATTATAAACTTTAATGTTCTTATTATGAGCCAAACTACGCATTTACAGGATACACTTTCAATCATTTTTGCAGCACTGTAATCTACCTTAGTGCAAATTTTTCATGCTTCCTCAACATTCTTCAGACATAAATACAGAGTCAGTGGCATTAAGAGAAGGATTAACCATAACCATGTGGCAAGCATGTGACATAAAAGCTGCTGTACTTTTTTCCTTCTTGTAAATTATATCATGCACTAAGACATGTTTGCTTGACCATGGAAAAAAAGCATCTATTTTTATGAACGTTAATAGCAGGAAGCATGGTGGGAGATGAAGGACTATGGTTTTAGCACACCTACACACTTTATGGTCCTGATCTGCTGCAGCTGCACACAGTGTTGGCTAACCTTTCTCTCTGAGCCAACTGGAGAATTTTTCTGCACCAGGAAATGCCAAACATCATGCAGTATACAAGCAATAAAAAAGAAAAGAAAAAAAATGGCCTCATGTATTCTAAACACTGTCATTCAATTACATTTTGATTTTCTTTTAAGCTACATCTGATATATTGAATATTCTGTCTATCTACCTGTCTGTCTGTGTCGGTATGCCTGTATAAATATATTTTCTTTCTCGCAGTCCCAGAGCTTGGCTTCAAGTGCAGTTTGATACTGTGGTGGTACTTCATGCCAGCACGGCAGCGCAAAAATGCTAATGTGCTATCGGGAGTGGTTAAATGATTTGCTATCCTTTCAAGCACTCTGGCAGGGGCTTTTGATCTGGCTACCGTCCCAGGCGAATAGGCATCGGTCATTGCTCAGTCCTCAGGGGACATTAGAGCAAATCAGCACATCGTGCAGGAGCTGCTGGCAAGTTGCTTCTGGGTTCTGGCCTCGTCCCAATTCCCAGCAGCCTGAACGCACGCTCCTACACACGGGCCTCTGCTTAAGCCAAATTGATTCAGATCTTTCGTGAAAGGATTAACTCTGCTTCTATAGCTGTTACTGAATATAGAATGGGAGGGGTGAGTGAGTGGCTCAGGACGGGTTTCGTTAAAAAAAAAAACACTGATCATCAAGCCTGACTTCACGATTAGATTAAGGGCAGAGTGTCAGAGTCCCCCCTCCTAAAAAGGAGTGCAGTTTATTAGAGCCTTATCTTAAGTGATAATGTTACCATGAAGGGCCGTGTAATGGCAGTAGAGTGGACTATAGCCATATAAAAGATATGGGCCCGTGGCAGAAAGGGAGATGATGATAGGCTCTGAGTGCAGGAAGAAAGCACTTTTATTGCCACTGAGAAGGAGATGTGGAATCAGATGGGAGCCATGACTTTTGCTATGGCAAGTCCTGAACTGATGATGGTGCCTTCACTTTGCAAATAGAGCGCTGAGGTTTGAAATTTTCACACAGAGACGAATAATACTCTATTATGGGAAAAACAAACAAACAAACAAAAAACCTAAATTGTTGTACAGAGATACAGGCATGCTTTTCCTTCTATTCTTAGAAACAACTTTCATGCTCTGATTACTGAGAACGACTTCTATCAAAACTTTGACACTGGCAGTACTGTATTTATTTTATCATGTGGTTGTTGAGAGAGTGGTGATGAAGAACAGCTGTGTATTAACAGTGATGTGCTGTAGTTGTGTGATTTAAAGTTGTTTGGAGAAGCCATAGTTTAATGGTTAGAGAAGCAGCTTTGGGATGCAAAGGTTGCTGGATTGGACCAGCAGCACTGGCTGAAGTGTCATTGAGCAAGGCACCTAACCCCCAACTGGTCCAGCAAGAGTGGTGGTGTAAATCGTGTTTGATTAGCCTAAGGAAAAGCTGATGATGTGATTATCACTTCAGGCAGTGCCTGGCCAAAACTAAACTGTTTGGTTTAGTTTTGGTCAACAATACAATGTTGTTCTGTGTGTTGTATAGCAGTAGTGTATGATACCGCTAGGAAGCAATGGAACCCATTAGAGTATTCTAGTCAAAAACATCCATTTTGGAGGGTTATAATTGCCATACACTTCACCATAATCCTCTCCTGACTCAGCTTTTTTAATTGGTGCAAATTGTTCCTCTCACACAAGCTCTTTCTACTTTATTATTCCTCTTCTTCCTCTTATTATTATTATTATTATTCTCCTAACATTTTTAAGACGCTCTTTCTCCCTCAGTTTTCAACCAATCATCACTAAATTTCACATGCAGAATACCTCTGGGTTGAGTTAAGTTGCTATGACTTTTGGTGCTGATCTGGATCACCGAACCGGAATGATCCATGAAAAACGGGCTTTTTTTTTTTTCCTCACTAAGCGTTGTTCTGGATCTATAGGGTACGGTGACCAGATGTCATGGTTTGTAAGAGCTAGCGCAAATCACTGTGATTTTAGTCACAGTATCTTCTTCTTCTTATTATTATTATTATTAATTAGTAGCCTAATGTTTTTTAGGATGCTATTTCTCCCTCAATTTTCAACCAATCATCACCAAATTTCACATGAATACTTTTGGGCTGAATTATGTTGCTATGACTTTTGGTGTTGATGTGGATCACTGATCTGGAATTATTCATAAAAAATGGGATGTTTTTCAATCACTTATACCTGTCAATTTTCATGATTATTTTTCAATCAGGTTTTTTTTTTCTTTCTTGGGTTCAGGGCAGCAGGGTGCAACTTTTCCTCATGAAGCATCATTCTCTGTCTCTGTTCTGGATCTGTAGGGTACGGTGACCAGACGTCCCGGTTTGTAACAGCTAGCGCAAATTGCTGTGACTTCAGCCACAGTCTCTATATAGTTCACTATCAGTATTCCATGGAAAAATCACGTTCATGAATAAAAGATCCGTACTTTATTTATATAACTTTTTTTATATTCTGTATTCCGTCACTCATCCATGTTATTTCGTAAACCGTGTGATCAGGCAAAAGGAGAACGTGTGTTGTTAGGAACAGGGTGTTTAAAAACTGGGTGAAGAAAAGTGAAACGGTTATAGTGGGACCATTTGTTGACTCGACTAAGAATTCATTTCAACAGAAATTCAGGTGCCTACAAGAGAACTTGAAGCGGAATTAAATGGTCTTGGATCTTGTTTTCTGCAAAGAATTATGGTACAAATGGATCACAGATTCTTTGATTTAGTTCGAAATGAGTAACAGCAGCATTTCATCCATACAGTAGTGGTTCACAGTTTAACGCCACACTTTGACTGCATTCAGCATGATGAATGTGCACATGCGACAGTCATTAGTAACTGTCTGGTTACTAAACAGTGCGGCGCTTTAAATAAGGCCTCCTAGATAGTTTGTTTATATTTGTTTGTTCATGCTGATAGTGCTGGGGTTTCTGCCTATCTCTGGGTGGACCTTCACGGTTTAAGCCTTGCCCATGTCTGGTTTAAATCCAGATAGAGAGACAAATATTTGTAGCGCTAAACAGATAAAGATAGCGGCGTTGCATTACACCCCTAGCAGACACACAGGAGTTCAAGCGAATAACATGGAACTGTTCAGAGAAGCCTCATGGTAAGGGAACCAAGCTAAACATAGGAAAACATTCTGTGATGATTCTAAGATTATCGCTTTCACCGTACTTTTGCTTTGTGTCGGTCGGTTGCTAAGACCTGTTCAAAAACGGCATGTTTACGCTTGAGCAAAGTTTAATACGTGTGCTTTTGCGTATCAGGTGTTTGTGTAAATGCGTATGCAGAAACAAAAAAATGACAAAGCTAACGTTTTGCTGTGGTAGGGATAATGGAGAGAAAGAAGTCGTAGTAAAGTACTGGATGTGATGGCGTATTCACTGAGGATCATTTGTTGCAGTATTACCCTGACTCACATTGCCTTGTTGCCTAACGGCAGAGTTGTATGCGCTGAACAGTTCTGACTTGCGACGGTTTAATACAGTTTTCACTTGGGTTGGCTAATATCAAGAGGGCACGGAGGTGAAATTGGCACAAAAGGGCCTTTTTTTTTGCTGTATTTTGCCCTTGGATTTCAGTCTGAGCTACTCCTGGTAAGTAAACTTTTTTGCAAGAAAAAGCACTTGTTTGTATTCATTAAAAAAAAGGAATAAATATTGTTGTACTTGCACTTGGGAGAACTGGCCCAAGAGAGCTCATTAGAAAATATTATGGAGAAGTAGCCATGAGCCATGATGTAGGTCTCGGTGTTATGGGATACACTTTCTTGATCAACCGATCAGAGTTTGCTTGATATATAACGCTGCAGATTAGGACCTCTACAGACGTGCATACTAGGACCTGTGCATACTAGGACCTCTACAGACGATGCTTACCCATAATCCTTCTCTCTTGCCGCACACAGATATGTTTACGTGCGGCTATGCAGAAATATTAATCGGCTTTAAAGTAAGCTTTACTCCAGATCGGTCCTGATTGCTTTATGTTGAAAGGTGAAAAATGCTGAGAAATTATACACTCACCGGCCACTTTAATAGGAACTTGTTCTTGAGTCTAAGATCCCTGCACAGCGGAACC
>JAODLJ010000025.1:56957507-56970409 GCA_027576115.1 Cathorops melanopus
CCCTGCCTCTCGCCCATAGTCAGCTGGGATAGGCTCCAGCTTGCCTGCGACCCTGTAGAACAGGATAAGCGGCTACAAGTAATGGATGGAAATTAGAATTTGATGCCCACAACACACTCAAAGAAGTCGGAACAGAGACAAAATAAGACTGAAAAGTTTATAGGACATTCAAGTCATTCAGTTTTTAAAGATTCCACAATAAGCAGGTTAATTGGTAACAGGTAAGGGTATCATGACTGGGTATAAAACGAACATGCTCTCATCTTTTGGGTGCTGCATGAGTCGCAGCCAGTTTCAGCAGCTCTTATTTTCTTATTGTTTTTCATTCTTTTTATTGCCTTTAGTCATACCATTCATAGTAATTAATCTTACTCATTTGCATGCAAGTATGGATGTGCTTTTGGTGAGACTACTTCTGTGTTTTTTACTTGTTTTGGGACTTTTTAAAACAATATTGGGAGAGCCATTCGGCCACGGCTTGATTGTTTACACCCACAATCAGCTGATGGCTTTGCGCAGAACGAGGATACTCCCTGAGGAGAGACACAAGATCCCCGTGGAAATAACGAGGAGGACATAACGAATAAGTGCCTTGAGAGTAAAAGATGGTATAAACCATCCATCCATACAGTCTATTGTTATGGGGAACGTAAGATCACTCCCTAATAAGGTGGAAGAGCTCATAGCACTGACCAGGCTGCAAAGGGAGTATCAGGAGTGTAGCATCATGTGCCTCACAGAGACCAAGCTGAATGAACTCACTCTGGATTCACTTATCACTCTGGATGGTTTTCAACTTGTGAGACCAGAGAAGGGTGCTAAAGAGTCTGGTGGGAGGGGTTAACGATGTTTGTGAACGAGAGATGGTGTAACCCTAGACACATTAGTGTTAAAGAGCAGCACTGCACGCAGCTGCTAGCTGTTAGCATTCGGCCATATTACCTCCCAAGGGAGTTCCCACACATTATCGCGATAACGGTGTACATCCCCCCGGCGGCCAATGCCACAGCAGCCTGTGAGCTTTTACACACTGTAATATCACAGCTGCAAATACTGCACCCACAAACTTTCCTCTTAATCTCAGGGGGCTTTAATCCTGCTACCCTGTCCTCCACTCTCCCCACTTTCACTCAGTATGTTGACAGCTATACCAGGGACAGTAAGACACTAGACTTACTGTATGCAAACATCATGGGTGCATACAGGTCATCACCCCTCCCCCCAGTGGGCCACTCAGACCACAACCTGGTTCATCTAGTCCCCATTTACATACCTATGATGAACAAACAACCCCACCACCACTAGGTGTGTGAGAAAATGTTTGGAGGAAAGTAGCATGGCACTGAGGGACTGTTTTGAGACCATAGACTGGGAAGTGCTGTGCAGTCCACTCGGGGAGGACATTGACAGTCTTACACGCTGCATCATGGACTACATTAATTTCTGTGTGGAGAACACTGTGCCAACCAGGAAGGTACGGTGTTTTTCCAACAACAGACCATGGGTGTCTCCTGACTTGAAAACTCTGCTGAATGAGAAGAAAAAGGCCTTCAAATCTGGGGACCTGGAATGGGCAAACAAACTGAACCTGTTTTTCAACAGGTTAGATTCTGCCCCCACTTCTTCCTCCACCCACCAGAGGTGATGCCCCATCACTCCCCGACTGGCACACCTCTCCCCCCTCCCCCAGGTCATCACAGACATCCTTCCACCCTTCTCATATCCTTCAACCCTCCCCCCCTTGCGCTACCTCCTTTCCCCCATCTACTACAAACTGAGCTGCTTATCACCCTTCCCTCCTGCAGCCTCTCCATAACAGCTGATCAGGTGAGAAGGGAGCTCAAGAAGAACAAAACAAGGAAGGCTACAGATCCTGACAGCATCAGCTCCAGACTGCTGAGGGACTATGCAGACCAGCTCTGTGAATTGATTCTGCACATCTTCAACCTGAGCCTCAGTCTGAAAAGGGTTCCTGTCCTGTGGAAAACCTCCTGTGTGGTTCTGGTTCCAAAGACTGTGCACCCCAGGGAGCCAAACTACTTTAGACTACTACAGCCTTGACCTCTCACCCAATGAAGATTAGGGAGAGGTTCACCCTTAACCACCTCAGACCCCTCGCGAGTGCAGAATTGGACTCCTTGCAGTTTGCATACCAACCAGGCATCGGTGTGGAGGATGCTGTTATCTACATGCTGCACAGATCCCTGTTACATCTGGAGGATGCTGGAAGCACAAGCAAGGATGGGTCGTGGCTCACCCCTTTGTGCCAAAATTTGTGAGAGAATTGTTAGTCAATTCAAAAAGAACATTTCTCAATGCAAAACTGCAGAGAATTTAGGTCTTTAAAAAACTACAATATATAATATTGTGAGCCTTGTGATGACCTGGCGACTTGTCCAGGGTGTACCCCGCCTTTTGCCCATAGTCAGCTGGGATAGGTTCCAGCTTGCCTGCGACCCTGTAGAACAGGATAAAGCGGCTAGAGATGAGAATGAGATGAGATAATGAGATGAGATGTCATAATTTGGCATAAGATATTTATATCTACAGTAATTTTTCATACAAATTCCATGCAAGAGAATGCACATTCACCTGTTCAAACATCATGTTCAGGAACAAACTAACGTTAATGGCACTAAAATGCCTGGAGAGAAGCCCCTAGGATTGTCCACTTTGCTTATACAGACTTCTTGTGCAGTGAGAAAAATGCACTGCTATGTGTTCCATATGTAGAAGAACTATTGAGAAAACAACAGGGACAACCTCGAACTTCAATCATCATTTGGCGAGACTCCACCCAGATAAGTAAGTGACATGCTATGTTCATTGCTCTGTTGATAGTGGGGGCTCACTTGCTGACTGATGAACTAGCTAGTCTTAACCCTATCTTATGTTATTTACCCTTTTGATAGTGGGCGGGGCTTGCTGAGCAATGAACAAGCTTTTTATCTGTAACCTATTAACTAAAATGGGGCAGTCAAGCAGTAACATTAGTCCAACACAGTAGAAGAGACGGTTTCACATAAAGGCAGCAACAGCCACTGTCAAATGGTGTGGTTGGATTCTTGTTCTCGGACTCGACTTGAATCAATAGTGTACTCAGATTCGACTCAGAATTTTCTTTGATGACTTGGACTTCAACACTGGAGACTCGAGACTGGACTTGGACTTGAGGTTTAGTGACTCGACTACAACACTGGCTACTGATGCCGACTCACAGTTCAAGGGTCCCCATTTTGATCCTGAGCTTGGTTTACTGTCCGTATGAAATTTGTTCTCCACAAGTTTACGTGTATTTCCTATTGGGTCCCAGGATTACCTCCTCTAAATTGTCCCTTGGTGTGAATGAATGTGTCAATCAGTGTTGGATCCAGAACCAGTGTTCCCAGGATTGGTTCTGGATCCATTACGACCCTAACTCTAAAGAGGTTACTGAGGATGAATGAATTAATATCTCAAGACACTGATGACAAAATGAGCAGAGGCATTACCTGATGCTTGGAAGAAAACAGCATGCACAGTTATTTTTGTCTGGGGAGTCTTATTGATGTAAGATAATGGTGCCCTTATAGAATAAAGACCCCATACTGTAGCTCTTTTTGTATTCTTTGGGCGTGAACGGGTCTTTTCTCATATTTTTCAGGCTCCATTAGCATCCTCCCTCCTTTAAAATCTAGGTTGACCTCTGTGCAGCCCTCCTGGGGAACAGCTGGCCACTATGACCCAGTAAGAAGGGAGATTGAGCTTTAAGAGAAAGGACGAAGCTGTTCATGCTGCCTCATCCTCCCTGCAAGAAGTTGGCCGATTGTTCCAATATGCCATCTGCTCTCTGCTTTGAACTTCCGATCAAAAAGCTGTCAGCACACCACTGTCATCGTCTTCTCATTTTTTATTTATTTATTTTTTTCCCTCTCTTGCTGCTCTTCTGCTCCCCTGTTGTTGTCGAATCTGTCATGATGGTGGCTCTGTTTCAGACCCCTGTGTGCACTCTCAAGATGAAGGCAAGGAATTAGCACCACTGCATATTGATGGCCTGTCGCTCACATGAGGCTCAAACCAGAGAGCATACTCATGCATTTATACATCAAAGTGACAAACCGATTTTATTGAGCCACTGTCCATCAACGAAGACCGGATTGAGGGAGCTGTCTCAACACACAGCCAACCTGCCTATAGATGCTCTCATATGGTGTCTATATGACCCTTGTAACTCAGTTGCCCTTCCATCTTTCTCTTGGTTCCATGTCTGAGGATAGCAAGAGGTTGCTTGTCATGATGCTTAAGAACACAAACTAGTATTTTGTCACAAGCAATGTCCTCTTGAAAGACCCGCATGCATTAGCCTTGAAATGTTCATGAGAAGGCAGTAAGAAGAAAAGCCTCTGTTGGAGCTGCTTTTTTAATCTAATCTTGGAGTCACAATGTTAAAAAAAAAGCTCTTGGACATTTTGTCTTGGCCACCAAAAGTTGTTGAAGGTTAGACTGTCCTAGTGCAGGTGAAGCCCTCCCACCCATGTTGCTGTTTCTCTGGTTTACTTGCAACTATATCTGCTCAATTTGGCCAATTAGGCAATACTAACATTACACAGGTAGCCGTATGGTGACCATGCGGCCCGCTGTGTGATCAGCTTGGCTGCCTGGTGGAGCAGAATGTCTCATGGGTTTGGAAATTTGCATTCCATCTTGTGCTGGCAGGGAAGGACCTGGCACAGGTGTCGGTGTGTGTGTGTGTGTGTGTGTGTGTGTTGTGAGCCATAGTCCCGACACAGACAGAGGCAGAAGAGGTTCAGGATGCCACCTGGAACACTTTCCAACTGGGACTGCAGCAGCTGAGCTCACCCTGTCCAGCTGTGCACCTCCAGGGTACATAAACTCCAAGAACACACACACACAAAACGCTGAGCTGGGACTCAGCAGTTTGGGCCTAGTGTGATTCCATTCTTCACACTAGTCACTGTGCCCATTTCTTTACAACACTGCTCGAGACCATGTCCAATAGTGATTATATTGCCCTAAGTGGACTCATAGCACATAGAGACAAGAATTCAAATGCATACAACACTAATAACCAACCTAATCCAGGTTAATTTTTTTTTTTTGCTTGCCTCTTTGTATTCCTCCAAACTTTATCAGTTTTAATTTAGCAATGTCTAAATTGTTTCAGAGAGTATTTAACAACACTTTTTCAAAAAGTACAGTATGAACAGGACTTATCACCTCGTCTACACCTTGATTATGGTGTCCCACAGGGTTCTTTACTGAGGCCTTTACTTTTTGCTATTCATATACAGTAAATGACTTACCATTGTGTTTAAAAAGATCTTCAATCAGCCTGTATGCCTACAATACTGTCATGTACTTCTCTGGAACCAATATAAATACAATCAAGGATGCATTACAAGAAGATCTAAACCATGTTGAGCAGTGGATGGAGGGAAGTCAGCTGGTACTGAATTGGAACGAGTGAGAAATTAGAAGACACTGCAGATTTCATTCTCCAACTCAAAGGAAAGACCATTGAAAGACTCAAGATTTAACTATCAGGGCATTTTGCTAAATGCAAATCTTACATGGAAGGAACATTCTGGCTTTGTCTACAGTAAAGCAGTTAAACACTTGGGTCTTCTCTCACATGTTCGACACTGTCTCACTTTCAAAGTTGCAAACTTTATTTACCATAGTATAATTTGAACCGGTTCTAAGCCATGCTGACAGTGCATGGGGTAGTTTATCCGTTGGAAGTTGCACAAACTTACAAAATCGAGCTTCTCGCATTATCACCAGACGAGACTCCTCTAAAGATGCTATAGAAGTTTTAAACTGGACTGATTTAGAGACAAACAGAAAAATTCATAAGTGTTTGCTCATATTTAAATGCCTTCATAATTTAGTTCCTAAATATTTGAGCGATTATTTCAGTAGGAACTCAATTATTCATAGTTATAACACTCGACATACATCTGACCTGCATTTACCAAAACCTAAGCTTATGCTCGGTAAACGAACTTTTAGATACTCAGGTTCAATACTTTTTAATTCACTGCCAGCAAGTATTAAATCAACTATGTCTCTATATCAATTTTAAAGGCTCATTAGGTCATATTTTTCATAGTCTTATTTATATTGTATAATTATCATGATTTTATTAGTTTCATATATCTCTTTACTTGAGGGTTTTTTTTTCTCTTCTTGAGACCATGGTGGTAGTTTTAATTGAATTTTTGGATTAATTATAGGGCAGCATGGTGGTGTAATGGTTAGCACTGTCGCCTCACAGCAAGAAGGTTCTGGGTTTGAGCCCAGTGGCCAACAAGGGCCTTTCTGTGTGGAGTTTGCATGTTCTTCCCATGTCTGCGTGGGTTTCCTCTGGGTGCCCCAGTTTCTCCGCACAGTCCAAAGACATGCAGGTTAGGTTAATTGGTGGCTCTAAATTGACCGTAGGTGTGAATGTGAATTGTTTGTGTCTATGTCTCAGCCCTGTGATGACCTGGTGACTTGTCCTCTTGCCTATAGTCAGCTGGAATAGGCTCCAGCTTGCCTGCGACCCTGTACAGGATAAGTGGTTATAGATAACAGATGGATGGATGAATCATGTTAATGAGATTTTTAAAGAATGTTGTAATGCATTTTTGAAATTGTAAAGTAGTGTAGTTTTGTATTATATTTTTGAAGCTGTAGATTAGTATGGTTTTGCAGGGCCCCTATGGATACCAGCTGTGCTGAATGGGCTACCCTGTTAAAATAAAGTTTATCTAATCTAATATATCCCTCCCTCCATCATTGTCATGTGATACTGAAATTTGGAAGTGATAACACTTGACACATGCACTCTGTTCACAAGTGTATTATTGCACAACAATCCTTTCCTTTTTTGATTTGGATTCTTCTCCCTTTTTTTTTGGATACTTTCTCTTTTCTGGTCCAGTGCTCTCAGAGAAATATGAGTGCCACTCCCACAGAACGTAGCATTTGGTGTTTGACTCTTGAACAGATATGAAGAACAAGGGAAAAGAAATGAGGTTGAAATTGTTTTTTGAACTGGAAATCTCTAGGCTGAATAAGAGAACTGACTCAGGCTCCAGTACCAATTGTCCTGATGTTTTCACCACTGGTATCAGGGTAAAAATCATTAAAAGAATGTGATACATGGATATATGGACTAGAGAAAACCTAAAAATACAGCATTTCTATGACTTTTTACACTCTTGGGGGAAAAAAAAAATAGGTTCCATCCAATCATAAAGTTTCCATCTGTAATGATAAAGGCCCTTATAAGCTTATTATTGTTTGCCTTTATATTATACAATTGTAGAAAAATAATGACTTGTGTATAATCCCACTGTCCAGCATTACCCAGAAGATGATGGGTTCCCTTTTGAGCTTGTTTCCTTTGGTTTTCCTCAGCACTGTCACAACTGGCTTGCTCATTAGAGATCTAAATATACAGTACATCCAGATTTCTGTAAAGCTGCTTTGTGGCAAATTCCTATTCAAATCAAAGTTTCTTGAACCTAGTTCTTTGGATTGTCCCAATGGTGAAAGTTTTAAAGGTTCTACAACCCCAAACCAGAAAAAAAAAGACAGTATGGAAAATGCAAATGGGGAAAAAAAAGCCAAAGCAGTGATTTGTAAATTTTCTTTGACTTGTATCTCATTGCAGAGCACGTCAACCCAAGATACAACTATTTCATGTTTGTCTGATCAACTTTATTTCATTTGTCAATATACATCCATTCCTGAGTTTCAGGTCTGCAAAAAACATTCCAAAAAAAAAGTTGGGACGGGGGCGATTTAGGGCTAGTAATGAGGTAAAACAATTAAGTCATCATGTGATGTCAACAGATGACTAATCATGATTTGATACAAAATCAGTCTCGAGGAAAGGCCGAGTCTTTGAGGAGCAAAGATGGGCCAAAGATCTCCACTTTGTCAACAAATGCATTCCAAAAAAAAATAAAAAAATTGAATATTTAAAAACAATGTTTCGATATTTCACCTTCTACTGTGCATATCATCAACTCATTCAAGGAATATGGAGGAATTTATGTGTAAAAGGCAAGGGCACAAGCCTAAGCTGAACACCCATGATCCCTGATCCCTCAGACGGCACTGCATCAAGAACAGTCAGTCATTCATTTATAGCTGATATAATGAGCTCAGGATTATTTTGGCAAACCTTTGTCAAGCACTAAAATATGGAGTTACAGCCACAAATACAAGTTAAAACTTTACTGTGCAAAAAGTAAGCCTTTTGTTAATTGTGTCTAGAAGTGTTGTCGACTTCTCTGGACTCGGAGGAATCTGGGATGGACCATCACACAGTGGAAATGTGTATTGTGGTCAGATGAATCAGTATTCCAGGTCTTTTTTTGCAAGAAATAGATGCCGTGTGTTCCGGACCAAAGATGAAAAGGACCATCCAGACTGTTACCAGGAACAAGTCCAAAAGCCAGAGTCTGTCATGGTATGGGGTTGTGTCAGTGCCCTGGCAAAGGTTACTTTCACTTCTATGATGGAGCATTAATGCAGAAAAGTACACTGAGGTTTTGGAGCAACACATGCTGCGTTCAAGATGACATCACTTCCAGGGATATTTCAACAAGACAATGCAAAACCACATTCTGCACACATTACAAAGGCATGGGTGTGGAAGAAGACGGTGTGTCCCCTCTGTCCCCAATAGAGAGTGTGTGGAGAATTTTGAAAAGAAAAATGTGAGAATGACAACCTCGTACTGTTGCACACTTTGTTAACACTTGAAACGCTTCATCAGTTGGTGTCTTCAGTCCCTCAACATCTTGTAAGCATTGTGGGAGGGAATGGCATCATTATAAAGTGGTAAATCCTTCACTGTCCCAACTTTGAAATATGTTGCAAGAATCAGAATTGAAATGTGTTGATTTGGGGGAAAAAAATAAATAAATAAATAAATAAATAAATAAATAAAATTAATGAGGTAAAACATCAAGTAATGTGCTGTTGTACTGTTTTGAGTGTAATGCAGGTCAAAGATTATTTACAAATCATTGTTTTCAGTTTTAATTTCAATTTTAACATACCATCCCAACTTCTTTTTTCTTTCCTCCTGGTTTAGGGTTGCATATCAACTCAAAGAACAAGTTTCCCTTTCAGTAAGAGTTTCAAAATCAAAAACGCTCTGAAAAAAGTAAGAACTCTTGTTTATGTTGTCCAAACTTTACTTAATATACAAAAGTTTGTTATATTTAGACATTAAATTCATATACTTTCCAAGTAAGTACCTCCATAACTGGAACTTTCTGTTAATATGTACAAAAGTTTTTTAAAGGAACAAAGAGTACTTATTATGCATCCTTTAAATGTTGTTTTTGGTCCATTTTAACCACCAGAACAGCTCGGTAGAGAGTGTATGAAGAAATGAAAGAAAATGAGAAATGGTGCATGAGAACCAGAGTCAACATTGACTTAATGAGCATAACTGATGGGCTTGTTATTTTTTTAGCCAAGTTTTATCTCACAATGATTGTAGTATTTGCTTCTTACTTTAATACTCAACACATTAGGAGGAAATCAGACTATAATTAATCCTAATATGTGTAGCTGCACATTAAATATTCATCATGTTCTTACGGTTGCTTTACCATTTTTAAAGCATGAATTCAATTTCCACAGCTAGTCCAGAGAATAAAAAAAAAAAAAACTATGCAAGATACAGTTGTATTGCACAGTTATTTTACTAATAGTCACAGTGACATTTCATATAAAACCAGGTTTACTAAGTGGACGCTGTATTACAGCTGTTTTAACCATTGTTCATGCTGGTGATGGTGGCCAGCTCAGTATAAACTTCTGTACTGAAATGTATTCAGGACAGCAGGCGGGTCTTTCATATTTTGGCATGACAATTTAGCATTTTTGAGTTGCACACAGCCTTTTTGCTTGGCTCCTAGGATTATGTGAGTTGCTCTTATCTGCCGCCCCAAGTACATTTGGAAACAGTGTGCGATGCAGAAAATTGTATGTTTATTCATGACAATTTCATTACATTCATCTCAATCATTTAGGAACTGTGCCATATTAAGGCTGATTGTCGTGAACAAGATTCTAGTCATCGTAATCATGTTAAGATTCTCGACATAAATAGAAAATTGAACACTGGGTACCATCCACATTTACAGCTGTCAGCTTATAAATTGGCACTTGACACAGCATCCCTTTTATATATATTTTTTTGCATTATGGACTAGAAGTATCTTAATATTAATATTTTATATTCATTCAGTCCACCTCCAGTACCAGAATGTATGTTGATTTGAAAGGAAAGCAAAACCAGAAGTGAATGAACTTGGAGGAAAAAAAAAATCTTTAAACTTTTTTAAAAAATTTTGTGTGCTAATGAACGCAAAAATTAACAATTTAGAAGAACTTCAAACGTTTTAAAAGTTAAAGAATTGCGCCCTATTATGTATTTTTTTTAATCTAATTTACACTACTCTCTGGAGTAAGTACAATGCATCCATGGTAAAATGGAGAAGCTGCCCCAAGCTGTCAGATCAGTTTAAGTAGCTCTAGGTGGAGTTCTTAAAGGTAGACTGCCTTTCAGATTTTTCAAGTGTCGGTCATAAAAATAACTTTCCCCGACACCCAATTATTTTTGTTTAGTGGACTGAAAGCTACTGAATTCGAATAACAGACTTCTAATTTTATTAGTTTTTTTTTTTTTTTTTAATAGAACAATTAATGAATTTAGAGCCACATGGCCCTAAATTCTCTGCTATTTTTTCCTGCTTCACTATGGCCCAATTCAAGATACTACATCATGCATGATGTGGTAGGCTTTCCCCGTTCATCCAAGGCATTGTGGGATACAAATTTGAAACAGGAGAGAAAGGGGGGGATCCTCTTCCAACTTATTAAAGGTGCTTAAAATGTCTGTTTAATAATTGTAAAAGGTTTTAAGAGTAAAATATTGTTTGCAATGGTACAAAAAAGTAAGTAAATGTATAATGAATGGTCCAAAGTGGTGTAGAACATGAATCTTGCAAAAGATGAGGACTGTCAGTGCTTTGTTCCTGAATACGTTGCTGTTCTCCTTGCAGACTTACCCCTGGTGAACCTCTCAGTTGAACCCCAGCCAGTGTTGGAAGGAAACCTGGTGAAGTTTCACTGCTCTGCTAAAGCCAATCCGCCAGTCACTCAGTACAGGTAAAACACTTGTGTATAACACGCAGTATACATCCAAATTACATTTTCTAATCGTAAATTTTATCAACAAATTGAGGGAAAAAGGTTCAAGGGTTTTTTTTTTTTTATAATTATATTATCATATAGGTATCCATGAAGCAAGTTTATACATTTACTGAAGCATAGCCAGCACTTCAATAAAGAGAGAATCAGGAGTGATTTGTGACAGAAGATTGCCAGCAAAAGTGAAAGGGAAAGTGTAGGATACAGTAGTAAGACCAGCGATGCTGCATGGTTTGGAGACAGTGGCACTGACAAAAAGACAAGAGGCTGAACTGGAGGTTGGGGAGATGGAGATATTGAGATTTTCATTGGGAGGGACAAAGTTGGACAGGATTAGAAATGAGTATACTTGAGGGACAGGACATGTAGGACGGCTTGGAGACAAAGTGAGAGAGGCGAGATTGGGATGGTTTGGGCACGTATAGAGGAGAAATCCAGGGTATATCGGGAAAAGAATGCTGGAGATGGAGTTGCCAGGCAGACGGAAAAGAGGAAGACCAAAGATGAGATGTATGGATGTGGTGAAGGAGGACATGAGGACAGCTGGTGCTATAGAAAAAGATACAGAGGACAGGAGGAGATGGAGGGACATTATCTGCTGTGGTGACCCCGAATGGGAACAGCCAAAAGAAGAAGAAGAAGTATGACCAATCTTCTGCAAACATATCACTTGAAATTTGTCTTGGCAAATTCAGGACCAGATATGCATTCTGACATTTCTCTCTTAACAGATGGAACTAAGAGCAAGGTTTTTTTTCTCTCTCCCCCCCCCCCATATACCAACACAAATGGGGTTGCATTTTAGAATATGCTTGAAGGCAGAGGTTTTGAAATAAGGTAAGTGAGAGATGAATAGAGTAAAATCCCAAGTGCCAGGAACCACTTAGCATCAAGTCTTTAGAATTGTTAGGAAAATGGAAATGATATTTCAAGTGCACACAGGTGACTGAACTGAGAAGCAAATGGATTTTGACTTTTTTTTTTTTTAATAATACACCACGAATCCCAGAAGTACTGTGTACTTATTGAGTCAGACCAACAGAGAGATGTGCATCTATAGATTTCAGAGATAATTTTCCATTTTGTATCACTCCTAAGTGCAGCAAAGGCCATGCTGTCTTCTTTTTTTTTTTTGAGTGGAATAAGAAAAAGAAAAAAAAAACTTAACCTAAGGAAAACACTTTGTTCATTGTCACACATTTCATTGATTCAATAAGAGAACAGAATATAACAAAATCAATGGCATTTAAAGTGGAAATATTCAAGCATTAAATAAAGTAATACAGCCATTCAGATGTTATTCTCTTTTTATTGAACTCATCCATTATAGAGTGTCCTTTGATACCAATTCAGACTTGTGGGATGTTTTTAGTTTTGACTCTTGTCACATCGAGTGCTCTATCGAGTCTATCTTTGATCGATTCCAAGTCATTAACTGTGAAGATTTTTGATCTTCCTCCAAATGTATATATCACCAGGCTTCATCAATGATTTTTATTAATTTTTTTAAAGATGCATTGACTCAAATTGAGAGAAAAAGAGACAAATATACATATAATGGGGCCAAAGGGAGGAGAAGAAAAAGAAGAAGAAGCCTTTAAAAAGTATTCATACCCCTTGAACTTTTTCACATTTTTCCACCTTACAACCATGAACTTAAAAGTTTTTTATTGAGA
>JAODLJ010000025.1:58610774-58620982 GCA_027576115.1 Cathorops melanopus
AGTCACCAGTTAACCTAACCTGCATGTCTTTGGACTGTGGGGGAAACCGGAGCACCCGGAGGAAACCCACATGGACACGGAGAGAACATGCAAACTCCGCACAGAAAGGCCCTCGTCGGCCACGGGGCTCGGACCTGGACCTTCTTGCTGTGAGGCGACAGCGCTAACCACTACACCACCGTGCCGCCCTTGTTTTGAGCTTATAAATGTGTTGGGTTTTTTTTGTTATTTTTCCTTTAAGTTGTTGGTATATGTAGCTGATGGTGTAGGTAACTGATGTGCGGTGTAGGTAATTGGAATTTACAGACCATCTAAGATTCTTTGTTCTACAAAGGGGCAGACAAAAATAAGAATTATATTCTTACTGCTCCTTTCCAATCATGAAAAGAGTCACTTTGATCTATGTATCTTGAATTATGTCTAATTCAATACTGTATATTGTGCATTTTCATGAAAGGAATGAATAAAAGTAAGTAATTGTGTAGAGAAGCATTCAACAGGTGATGTGTTACTTCATACATTAGGATCATGTGTCATCTGAGAAGACTAGACTGACAAATGTACAGATACTGGAGTCAGGGTTCTTCTAGAAAATCTGAAGTAGCCAGCCAAAAAAACATAATAGGCAGCTCTGTAATTTTCCATAGGGTGCCAAAGGTGTGCTAATGCTAGAGGGATCTGGGGGCATGTCCCCCCAGAAAATTTTTAAATTTGCATACCTTCTGGTGCATTCTCAGCTAATAAATTATAACTATTTCCCTGTAAAATACTTGCAAAATATATACAAAATTTCCCTCCAGATGTGTGGGTGCTTGGCTTTCTCAGTTACCCTCTGTAGTACGCTGCCTGGCTCTACATGGAGTAACATAACTTCATACACTACAGCATGGTCATGTGGTCTGGCTCAGCCAATCAGAATGTGAGAATCAATCAACAAATATGGCATCACTTCCGGAATCAAAGACAATTTCGTGGTGAAATAATCGGGTTTTCAGCCAATTATGGGCAGCGGATGCAATATAAATTGCTTAAACATTGAAAGGCAATTTTTTTCTCCTGGGATCGAGTAGCCGGTGCAGACCGTCTGTGTAGGCAGAGAAAACCGCCAGTCACCGGTGCTTGTGGACATCTCTGCTGGAGCAGACCAGTTTCTAGAGTATCGAAACCATTCTTGCAACACAACATTTGCGATGGAGTGGACACGTGCAACACATGAACAACAACCGACTCCCCAAGCAACTGTTGTATGGGGTCCTACAGGAGGGAAAACAAAACATTGGAGGACAAAGGAAAGGATTCAAGGACCAACTGAAACAAATCCTGAAGAAGACAAACATCCAAGAAAAAATATAGGCTGAGGATGCCATGGACAGAAACTACTGGCGGAGACTGGGTCACAATGGAGTGTCCACTTTCAAAGCAACTGGGAAGAAGAGAATAGAAAGCGACAAAAGGAACGAGAGGAGCTCTTCCAAACAGGGCAGATACAACCATCTATTTCCTGCTCAGACTGCCCAGGGAAATTCCATTACAAACATGGAGCTGCCTCACACATGAGAGCCCGACATGAACATCCTTGAAACAAATCCTCGCTCATGAGGAAAGGCCAACGACGACAGTGCATTGAAATACCATTTCTCTCAGGCTCCCCATGGTGCATTTATATAGAAATAGAAGGAATACAAAACAAGGTATATAAATAACTCATAAGTAACAACGCTTGATTCTCTTAAGCCTGGATTTCAAAGGGGACATTGTCCAGTCCATATGATGTGACTAAATATTTATAGTGACCCAAAGACGTGATGTGATTTAGTCTTCTGCTTTTCTGAGTCAGATAAGTCTTACACACTACACAAATCTAGCTTGGAAAAGTGCAGCGATATTTTAAAGTGACAGTATTTAGACCTCTATAGTATGGAGAAGATAAAGTTCCTTATCCATTTTCCATGAAGAAGAAGCCACTTCTGGGGAAGAATGCCTGTACCACCAAGGCCATCATCTCCTGCATTACAATCTTCCATAGCACAGGTTTCTGTGACACACAGAGGGTAGACCGAGCTACATAGAGGTGTTGTTCTGGACAGGAAGTCTATGGCACAGGCCTATGTTTTCCCTCTATAGGTGCAATTTCCCTTTAGGTGCCTCCATTTTCATTTGGAAATTTCTTGCCTTGGTCTCCAGATTTGGTTCCAGACTTCAAAATGATCAAAGGTGTTGTTATTCCTTTACAAACTCAGGATGAAAAATCTGATGTTATAATGCAGCTAGCAGGTTGGTTAATAACTCACTTTCTTGCTTTCTGTCTCTCTGTCTTCCAGGAGTCAATTTCAACAGCTTGACATGGCAGATGAGAGAGGTGAGAGAATATATACTATATATTTTTTCACAACAAAATTTTTCATAACTGCACACATTCCATGTTAGCATGCACTTCCTGTGTTAAGTCAATCAGTGTATCTACCTGGTCTAGGGGTCTAGCTTGAGGTAATTTAATAATAGGCCATTTATTTTAACTTTTGTTTATGATATGAGATTTTAAGTGGGTCATAATTTTACAAACACATTTTACATGTAAGTATTTAACCATTTGTTCAGTAGTTAAGCATTAACCTTTAATTGCTTAACTCAAGAAGGTTTGTTATCTCCTTGCTTGGACATGCTTTTCAATTCAAACAATGAATTTTCTTTGGGATTCAGGTCTGGGCTTGGTAATGGCCACTGTAATACTTTATGCATTTATCTTTAAATTTTTTCTTTCAACATTTGTTCAAAAGCCTTGGTCCTTCGAATTTGCATGACAGTCTTGGCAATGCAGAACCAACAGGTAACAGGTTCTGTTCTTGTTCGCACACTAAATTTTGAACTGTTCAGAGCATTTTGACCAAAAATAAATTGGTTCAAAACCTGAAAAGTTGGTTCCCACCTGGAACCAAAGTATCGCTGTTATTTCCAGTATGAACCTTGATGATGTTAGTGGGCGTGTCATTAGTTTGGAGAGGAAGTGGAACACAGCAATGGACAATGCAATGGAAAAGGAAACATCTTCAGAAAAAATGGACCAAAAACAAATATCTGCAATAACAGAATGAAACCTGGCAGGTAATCAATATGCACCGCCATCTTGCTACTACTGTTTACTCCTGTTGTCCATTGTGCAACGCCCTCTGTTTATGATGCATACTTGATTATAACAGTTCCACTCAAAACTGGTGAAAACATGGGCCAGTTCAGTACCTGGCACCAAGATTCAAAGAATCCTGAACAGAACTGGTTAAAGAACCTGTTTCCTGTTGGTCGAAAAGGGGATGAATGATGGATGTGCATATTTTGGCGCCTAATGCCTCCAACTCCGTCACCAGTTCTTTTGTCTTTATCTTCAGGTTCAGTTGAATCTTTCAGACCAAAGTTCATTCAACTTTAATTTGTGCCTCCTTCCTGAATGACAGTGTTTGTGTGGTCCTAAAACTTTTATATACATGTTTCTTTCAACACTTGTTCAAAAGGTTCCTGCAAACTTTGGTCTTGGAGTAGGAGCTTCTTACTTGCATGTCATTCTTGGCAATGCAGGACTCTGACACCTTTTTCAAACAACAGGAAATGGGTTCTGGTCTTGTTTGCACACAAAATTTTGTACTGTTCAGGGCATTTTGACCAAAAATAAATTGGTTCAGAACCTGAAAAGTTGGTTCTCATCTGGAACCAAAATATAGCATTTTTTTCCAGAGCAAGCAAGCTCACAGGAAATCAATGCACACCACCATCTTGCTACTACTGTTTACTCCTGTTGTTCATTGTGCAATGCCCTCTGTTTATGACACATACTTAATTACAACAGTTCCACTCAAAACTGGTGAAAACGTGGGCCGGTTCACTACCTGACACCAAGATTCAAAGAATCCTGAACAGAACTGTACAGATGTTCAGTGCAATAGCACATGTGGTCCATAGGTGGCGCCTTTGAGGTGTGTTGAGAGGGTTGGGCAGGGTAGAAGAAGTGTGTGTGAGTTTGTTATGGTTTAAGAAGCGCAAGTAAAGGAAGCTGTGTTCAACTTACCTAAAGTCTCTGGAGTCTGCTTTCATGGATATAAACACTTCTACATGGTGTCAGAAAGAGGCAAACCTACTGTGAGTATAAAGTAGGTGCTAGCGGTGTTAATTGAGTGAAGTAACCCTGAGATAGTCCGGTAGAGACCGTCACTGTTTATCTGGCCGGCGGGGAGGCTAAGCTAAAGCTCCACGGAGCACGGTGAGCAGTAGACCCACATCGGAGCCCAGACATAGACGGGGAGATGGCGGATCATATATTCTCCATTGCACCTCCTGGCAACTTCAGCTTTGAGGAGCCCAGCTCTTGGCCACAATGGATAAGACGGTTCGAGAGGTTCAGACTGGCGTCAGGACTAGATGGAAAAGAAGACGGTTACCAAGTCAACTCCCTCCTGTACGTAATGGGCGACAAGAGCGACGACATTCTCAGTACTTTACCACTACTGGACCAACAGAAGGCAGTCTATGCAGAGGTGACAAAAGCCTTTGGTGAACATTTTGTTGGTAAGCACAATGTCATTTATGAACGTGCTAAGTTTAATAGCAGACAGCAACAACAAGGCGAGTCTGCAGAGAACTTTATCACAGATGTGCATAAACTGGCGGAACACTGCAAATTTGGTGCCTTAAAGAAGGAAATGATAAGAGACTGCATAGTGGTCGGGATAAGAGACTCCAGGCTGTCAGAGAGACTTCAGTTAGACCCAGACCTGACGCTGGCAAAAACAATAACCCAGGTCAGGCAGCAGGAAGAAGTAAAGAAACAACAACAACAACTACTACGAGGGACACACACAGAAATTAAAGGTGCTGATGTTGATGCCATAAACAGAAACAGAGGGAGAACACATTATAGACAAGCTCCCCCATGCAGGCCAGAGCAGTCTACGTACAAGCCAAGCACTGTCAACAAGACATACTATGATGACAAATGTAAAAGATGCGGTAAAACGCCAGGACACCCATGGAAACAGTGCCCAGCCAAAGAGGCTGAGTGTCGTAAATGCAAAAAAAGGGACATTTCGCTGCGGTCTGCAGATCATCTCAAAGAGTGGAAGCTATTGTGGACAGCGACACAGAAAATGACATAGCTTTCATGGGGACAGTTAACACAGAAGGAACTGAAGAGGAATGGTTAAAAGAAATCAGCCTCAATGGAGAGAAGGTGACATTTAAACTGGACACAGGTGCCTCAGTTACAGCTATTCCATCTTCCATGTACTCAGGAGCACGTGGTGGCAGGGTGATGACACCACCTAAAAAGATTAAAGGTCCAGATAACTGTCCATTACAGGTTTTTGGCATCATGAGAGCACACATTAAAACTGAAAGAAAAGAAACAAGGCAGAATGTATACGTGGTGACAAACCTGGTGATGCCACTAATGGGACTCCCTGCTTTAATAAAGTTGAACCTGATTCAACAGGTAGCTTCAGTTCAGGAGGAGAAACAAGAGAAGAGCCATCAATACAGAGCTAAGTTCCCAAAAGTGTTTTCAGGGCTTGGAAAGCTACAAGAAAGCTACAAGATAAAACTGAAAGATGGAGCAATTCCTTATGCTCTCTCAGCTCCATGCAGAGTCCCATTACCTATGAAAGAACAAGTTAAAGAAGAGTTAGACAGGATGGAAGCAATGGGGGTCATAAGAAAAGTCGAGGAGCCAACTGAATGGTGCACGGGAATGGTGGTGGTCCCCAAGCCAAATAAAAAAATCCCACATATGTGTGGACCTTACCCGACTTAATGACAGTGTGCGCAGGGAGCAACACATACTGCCCACAGTTGATGAGACGCTGGCACAGCTGGATGGGGCAAAAGTCTTCTAGAAATTAGATGCAACATCTGGTTTCTGGCAGGTTCCTCTACACGAAGAATCACAGCCTTTAACAACTTTCATTACCCTCTTTGGAAGATACTGCTTCCAGAGGCTCCCCTTTGGTATATCTTCCGTGCCTGAACATTTTCAGTTGAGAATCTCCCAAATTATCGCAGGGGCAAAGGGCGCTCTGTGCCACGCGGATGACATCTTAGTCTATGGAAAAAAAACAAAACAGAGCATGATGAAAGACTGCAGGAAGTACTTAAAAGGTGTGAAGAAGCGGGCCTCACCCTCAATGAAAAATGTGAATTTTCTGTGGAAAAAGTGAAATTCCTGGGACACAACATAAGCGCAGCAAGAATCGAGGCTGATCCAGACAAAATCAGCACCATCAAAAACATGCCAGAACCTCGCAATGTGGAAGAGGTCTGCCAGTTTATGGGAATGGTAAATTATGTTGGCAAGTTTTCACCCAGCCTACCAGCTCTCACAAAACCTCTACGTGATCTGTTAAAAAGTAACAGCACATGGACATGGGACGCACAACAGAAAACAGCCTTTGAAAAAATTAAAAAAGAGCTGAGTTCTCCCCCAGTCCTAGCACAATACCATTCCAAGAATGAAACAATGGTATCTGCAGATGCGTCTTCATATGGACTTGGGGTGGTCCGCCTGCAGCGGCAGACGGATGGTAGATGGAGACCGGTGGTGTACATATCACGGAGCCTGACACCCACAGAGGTCCAGTACGCACAAACAGAAAAAGAAGCACTAGCAGCAACATGGGCCTGTGAGCAACTCAGCTCATATCTGCTAGGCTTGGAATTTACAGTGAGAACGGATCACAAACCTTTAATCTCCCTGCTTGGCTCTCGGTCCTTAGATGATTTACCTCCAAGAATTCTCAGATTTAGGCTAAGACTGTTGAGGTTCAACTACAAAATCATACATGTCCCGGGCAAACAACTTGTCACTGCTGACACTCTCTCAAGAGCCCCCCAAGGACTGGAGGACAGAGAGGCCAATATCAGCTTGCAGAATGAATGCTGTGCCTACATTGATCATATTCTACAGCATCTACCTGCCACTGAAAGTAAACTAGCTCACATCAGGGAAACTCAGAGTACAGACAGCATTTGCAAGCAGCTGAAAACATTCACAGAAAAAGGCTGGCCCCCTCATAGGAGAAACGTCCCTGAGTATCTTCTGCCATTCTGGCCAGAGAGGAATGACATACACACGGCAGAGGGCCTGCTTCTCAGAGGAGTGAGGATTCTGATCCCTGGATGCATTCAGGGGGAAATGATGGAAAGGTTGCATGAAGACCATCAGGGAGTGACAAAGTGTGTAGCAAGGGCACAAGAATCCCTGTGGTGGCCAGGGATAACAAGACAGATTAAAGAGATGGTGGAAAGGTGTGAAATCTGTTGCCAGTATTCACAGACAAAGACAGAGCTTTTAATGACCATGCCCCTACCAGCACGACCATGGCAAAAAGTGGCAGCGGATATCTTTCAGTGGAAGAATGAACATTATATTGTGGTGGTGGACTACTACTCCAGATACATTGAAGTATCAAACCTCCCAACCTTGACAACATCTACAACTGTGGAGCGGCTGAAGGTAATCTTTGCAAGATTTGGAGTACCTGAAATCTTAGTGTCTGACAACGGCCCTCAGTTTCCTTCCACAGACTTTGCCATTTTTGCCCAGGACTATGGTTTCAGTCACACGACCAGCAGCCCTCGCTACCCCCAGAGCAATGGGGAAGCAGAGAGAGCTGTCCGCATAGTTAAACAGCTGCTCAGCAAAAGTCTAGACCCTCAGAAAGCTCTCTTTGCTTACAGAGCTACACCACTGGCTCATGGGCTGAGTCCAGCGCAACTGCTGATGGGGAGGAGGATAAGATCAACAGTTCCTACCACCCAACAAGCATTGAAACCAGCCTGGCCAAACTTCAGAGCTTTCAGGGAAAAAGACAAAGAACTAAAAGCGAAGCAGAGAAAGTCATTCGACCTGAGACATAAGACAAAGGACTTACCCGTTCTGGTTCCAGAACAGAGAGTGTGGATTAGAACAGCGCAGACCACAGCTACTGTCCAGGGACCTGCTTCAACACCAAGGTCTTACAATGTGGAAACAGACCAAGGGAGCTTAAGAAGAAACAGGGCTCACCTGACAGTGCTCCCTGAGAGAGGTCTGCCCTCCTCTGATGAAACAGTATCTGATCCAAGGCAGAAAGATTCAGTTGAAACGGTGACCAGGTCGGGAAGAGTTTCCCGCCCTCCAGATAGATTGGATTTGTGAACATTCTAGTTGACCAGAGAGTTTCCTCTGGCCTTTGGGAAAAATGCATGGACCTTACAGTTTGTTGTTCCTAAAACAGTGTGTGATATGTTGGGTACTAATGTTATTGAATGAGAGTTGAATATGCCCAGTTAGGAATACCTGATTAAGATTGAAGTAACTATCATTTTGGAATTATTTTACTTTGGAACAGTTAATCTTAAATCTTCAATCTTAAAAGTAAAGAAAAGAGGTTTACAAGCTAAAGGGGGGGGAATGTACAGATGTTCAGTGCAATAGCACATGTGGTCCATAGGTGGTGTGTTGAGAGGGTTGGGCAGGGTAGAAGAAGTGTGAGTTTGTTATGGTTTTACGAAGCACGAGTAAAGGAAACTGTGTTCAACTTACCTAAAGTCTCTGGAGTCTGCTTTCATGCATATAAACACTTCTACAAGAACCGGTTCAAGAACCTGTTTCCTGTTGGTCAAAGAGGGAATGAATGATGGATGTGCATATTTTGGCACCTAATGCCTCCAAGTCCTTCACCAGTTCCTTTGTCGTTATCTTCAGGTTCAGTTGAATCTTTCAGACCAAAGTTCATTCAACTTTAATTTGTGCCTCCTTCCTGATTGATAGTGTTTGTGTGGTCCTAAAACTTTTATGTACAAATGTTTGTACAGATTCCCATGGTGCCTTCAGAATTGCTAAAGAGGAAGCAGAATTGTGGAAGTCCACAGTTTTGTTTTGTTTTTTTTCCTGAGGTCTTGGTTAAGTCATTTGGATTTCTTCCCTTGGTATCAAGGCCTTGGCATTCAAATGCAGATGCACATGCACTCCCAATTAAGTACTAATTATGAAAATTGGTAAATCAGAAGCTTCTAAAAGTCAGTACAATTTACAGAGACAGTCAACTTGGTGTATGCTTTTGACCTGCTGGAATTCTTATATAGTGAATGCTGTAAATATAGTAAAGCTGAGATAAATCTGGAAATCCGTCTCTAAGCGATTGTTTAAAAATGAACTCTGATGTGAGCAAAGTTGATTCCCTAATTGACTTGCCAAAAGAAATGTATAGTAACATGAAATGTTTGGAGTTTGAATGAGTTCTATTACTTTTTATCAAGTGTTGCTTCAAATATGCTTCACTGGCTAAAACAAAGGCCAGGAAAGATCATTTAGCACATCCTCGATTGTTACTAGGAAGCTTAGTTTTCTGCCATCTGTCCTCACAATGTTGAAAGATTTGCATTCACATCCCTGTTAGCTGTTCTGTATGCTGTTATCAGGACTCTAGAACCAATTCTGCCAACTGCAGGCCAGGAATCTCTGCTGAACCTCTCTTTAAGGTGAAAATCTTCACAAGACAGACTTGAAAAAGTTGTGTGGCCCTATGGATAATGTCGTTTGTTTGAAAAGCACAAAGTAAAGCGAGTCCAAATTACAAATCCCAAAGGCAGGGTAAAATTCCAGAGCCTAACGATAAGTAACTCCAGCAAATGAGTGACTAAGATAATCAAAAACACAGTGTATACAAATAATTTCGTTGGTTATCATGTCCTGTCATACAACTTCAACATTTTCTATTGGGCAATACATCTCACACCTCTCATGTTTTTCATCAACTGAGCCAAAGTTTCCAGTATGAATGGCCCATTCAGAAAGAATCAAAACACACAATAAGAAGGGGTACACAGCATTCAGAGTGTACAATGCATGATTCAAAATGGCTCAGGTCAAATCAGGTTTAAGTCCAATACAGGCCCAGGTGTAAGCTAGCACAGTACTTGTGTCCTTGGCCAATCTCCCATGCCATAAGCTTATACTAACAAAAAACAACCTTCAGTATAGACTATTTCAATGTCTTTGCTGTATTTTACTGTAGTTATGATCATTCACAAACCAATTTATTATTACTTTCAATAGGATTGACTTCATTTATTCTTTATTGAAAATGAACATACTCAGCTTTGAATTAATATCTCATCTCATCTCATTATCTCTAGCTGCTTTATCCTGTTCTACAGGGTCGCAGGCAAGCTGGAGCCTATCCCAG
>JAODLJ010000025.1:59605047-59617122 GCA_027576115.1 Cathorops melanopus
ATCACAGGGCTGACACATAGACACAGACAACCATTCACACTTACGGTCAATTTAGAGTCACCAGTTAACCTAACCTGTATGTCTTTGGACTGTTGGGGAAACCGGAGCACCTGGAAAAAACCCACACAGACACAGAAAGCCCCGTCAGCCACCGGCCTCGAACCCAGAACCTTCTTGCTGTGAGGCGACAGTGCTAACCACTACGCCATCCTATGTACCTATCCAAGATCTTCAAATTAGTTTAAAAAAAAAAAAAAAAACCTGCACAAATAAAATACAAAATATGATAAAAGGATTTCTTGGCCAGCTTGATTCTTACCCTTGGTAAACGTAACATATTGCTTGCATTAACATCTTATTAGCACTCATACCTGTTTGCTAGAAGATCCCCAGGCATGAGGAGTGGTTTTAGGTGTCTTTTTCCCCAAAAACATAGATGTTTGGTCATTTCAAATCTTAATCATCTATCTCAGCTGCACAGTCAGTATAATATGAGCCATGAAAAGAAGGTCTACTGTTAAGTAGGAACCAGAACACAAGGGTTAAACTGCCTCATTTAGGAACACTTTGTGAGGGAAAGCATGTAATTGTTTGGGGAGGAAAGAAAAAAAAAAAAAAAAGACCATGTGGGGATAATTGGCACAAACAGTAGTTGAGTGAGATGATGCAGGCTGTTGCTCATATTGTTCCATTCTGAGACTGACTCAGCTATTTGACTCATGTTCAGCACTTTGGCACCTGTTGCCTCTTTCTTTCTTTACCATGGGTGAAAGGAATTGTCCTTGCAGGTCGAGTCGGTGCTCTTTATGAGACCTCATGTCCACTGAAAAATAAAAATAATCAAAACAAACAACATAAAATGACACTTAGCTAGCTAGCTTCAGGTCAGAACTCAATCTAGCTGAGTTTCCGTGTTTATTTATTAATTTAAGTATTTATTCGCTTTGAACTCGTGTTAATTATAATCCATTACATTTCTAAAAACACAATAAACCGTATTTATATCTAATTATCATTAAACCATGCCAGTATTATCGTTATAACCAAAGCTACGCTTCTGTTTACACTTCGCCTCCTTAGTAACCAGCTTTAATGTATTAGTGAGTCACTTCCTGTGTCACATGGAAAACGTTCCGTGTAGAAATAACGGATATAATTTGTGGTTCCGGGAGGCAGGGTGTTTATTTAGATAAAATGTTTTAATTAGCTTACTGTATTTAGAATTGTAATGTCAGTGACCTTTAAAATGGGTGTGCAACTGTGCATACAGACTTTAAATAAGTCTAATTACTCATCTTAATTACAAATGACTGGAAATATGTTTACACAGAATAGGCTACACCAGTATTTGTTTTGTTGTTAGCAGTTAATTTGATGGTATAAGTGCTTGTCCTGCCAAGAATCGAGCTGTAGTCATTCACAGAATTCATCTGTGTCTATTTTCGGCATAAAAGAAAGTAGTAAGACTTGCCTGGGCAGCTTAATAAACAATACAGTGAGCAAATGGCCAAATTAATGTACTGTACTCTCACCAGCCACTTTATTAGGAGCACCCATCCATCCATCCATCCATCTGCTGTTTTATGCAGTTCTGTAATCAGCCGATCCCTTGACAGCAGCACAATGCATCAAATCATGCAGATAGAAATCAAGAGCTTGAGTTAATGTTCACACATCAGAACGGAAAAATCCGTGATCTCAAAGTGTGACTTTTTTTCACTGTGGCATGGGTGTTGGTTCGAGCCAGATGGACTGGTTTAAGTATTTCAAAAACTGCTGATCTTCTGGGGTTTTCACACACACACACACACACACACACCAGTCTCTAGAGTTTACACAGAATGGTTCGAAAAACAAAAAACATCGAATTGAGTGAGCGGCAGTTCTGTGGGTGGAAACAAACGCCTTGTTGATCATACAGGTCAGAAGAAAATGGCCAGATTGGTTCGAGGTTTTTTTGCCAGGAAGGAAGGCTAGAGTAACTCATAGCAACTTTTTACAACCATGGTGAGCAGAAAAGCATCTCAGCATGCAACAGAAAACAGAAGACTACATTGGGTTCCACTCCTGCAGCCAAGAACAGGAGTCTTAGAATCAAGAACAAGTTTCTATTAAAGTGGCCAGTGAGTGTAGGTGTTGAAAGAGAGAGAGAGAGAGAATTTCAGACATTCAGAAAATCTTATAATAAACACTTATCTATCTATCTATCTATCTATCTATCTATCTATCTATCTATCTATAAAATAATCTAAGTCTAATAATAAACAGATTTTTAAAAAAGTTATTCAACAAGGGGGGAAGGCACGATGGTGTAGTGGTTCGCGCTGTCGCCTCACAGCAAGAAGGTTCTGGGTTCGAGCCCAGCAGCCGACGAGGGTCTTTCTGTGTGGAGTTTGCATGTTCTCCCCGTGTCCGCGTGGGTTTCTTCTGGGTGCTCCGGTTTCCTCTACAGTCCAAAGACATGCAGGTTAATTAGTGGCTCTAAATTGCCCGTAGGTGTGAATGATCTGGCGACTTGTCCAGGGTGGACCCCGCCTCTCTGCCATAGTCAGCTGGGATAGGATCCAGCTTGCCTGTGGGTATGGATGGATGGATATTCAACAAGGAAAAAACATACAGTGTTGTAAGCTGAAGTTTTCTGTAATGAGGCTCCAATGTCAGAGCTGTTCTGACACTCGAAAGTCTTCAGGACAGAGGATATTGTGATGTCTGGTTCCTTGGTAACATAAGAAATTGTGTATATGTGGGTTTCCCCTCACATTCCCTCAGAAGAGAGGAACAGCTATTTATAGCTGCTGTAACTAAAGTGATAACAGGAATTAACTTCTCAGATGTTTCACAACATTAAATGTAAGCATGTGCAGTTAAACAGTACGACATATTCATTAATAAATTGCAATAATCTGCAAGCAGTACAATTAGAAGAAAAGACTTGCTGTTATTGGAAAATAACCAACTTTTGGCTGGCTTCCCACCTAATCATCATCATCATCATCACAGCACATTGTTTCATTCTTGCCCGTATCATGAGAAACAAATTGCATGTTGTTGTGGTTTTGCTGTTCCTATATACAGTACGTGTCGAATATTTCCCCATAAAGCAAGCCTAGCATAAAGCATTGATTAGCCACTGCTTCTATTTGTGCATTACACATGAGGACTTGGTCTGTCTTAACTCTCCAGGGTGCAGGAGTCTGTCTATAAATATCCTGACTGAGTCAGAGACGGGGAGGGAGGTGCAGCGCTGCTGAACATGTATTCAAGCAGCACACCATCAAATGGAGGATTTAAACATAAAGGAGCAAAGGCATAGCCGAAGAAGATCAGAAAACCACACCGAGAACAGGCTATGGGGAAGAGCAGTGCAGCTGGAGGAGGATGTGCAGCATATGAGGAAATAAACACCATGATGTCATTAGCTTGCATGTGGAGCGGTGCTGGAGTGATCACAAGCAATCTATCTCTCTAGGCCTCACAGTCAGCATGTACAGATGAACACAGGGCATGATTGGTATGAAAAAAAAAAAGAAAGATGCATTTTATCATTGCATGCAAATTCTCTTTCAAGTGAACCTCCTTTCCAGACAGCAGTGTCTGCAGCAGCTTTGTTTTGGCACATCATCAGCATTCTCATCACACAGCTCGAGTGACGTATTACTGGCCTGGCTGCCTTCTTAAGACTTATCAATGAGACACATCAGCTTGTGCTTTGGTCTTACTGGTGGCCCTTACAAATCACGTGTTGCTTATATGAAATCAATCATCAGCCATTATTATTATCCATCCATCCATTATTTGTAGCCGCTTATCCTGTTCTACAGGGTCGCAGGCAAGCTGGAGCCTATCCCAACTAACTATGGGCAAGAAACAGGGTACACCCTGGACAAGTTATTATTATTATTATTATTATTGGGGTGGCATGGTGGTGTAGTGGTTAGCACTGTTACCTCACAGCAAGAAGGTCCTAGGTTTGAGCCCAGTAGCCAACAAGGGCCTTTCTATGTGGAGTTTGCATGTTCTCCCGGTGTCTGCAAGGGTTTCCTCCGGGTGCTCCGGTTTCCCCTACAGTCCAAAGACATGCATGTAGTCAGCTACCGTAGGATAGGATCCAGCTTGCCTGCAGGACAGGATAAAGCGGCTAGAGATAATGCACTATTATTATTCTTATTATCCATCTTGGCCTTTGCAATACTTCGCTGCAGCCTGATTTCCCTCATGCCCTCCTGGCTTATTTATTCATCTTCATCCTGCTGCAAGAAATTCACAGAGGTTTATTTTCCCTCCTTGTCCCAAATGCAAATCCGATCACAGCCCTAGTGGGCAGGAAAGCTTCTTAACCAATTAGAATGAAGAAGTGGGTCGAACCGTTTTTAAATTGCTGCAGCTTGTGCTCCTTAATTGCTAATTTGCATGCAGGTGAAAGTTGCAAGGCTTTGGGAGCTATATAAGTCCTTTGCACAAGAATGACATGTAAGGCTCCTTTAATCTTATAACCAACCCAAGAAAGAAAGAAAGAAAGAAAGAAGAGCAAAAGGGGAACAAAGAAATCCCACAATAATAGAAATAAATAAATAAATAAATAAATGATAATAGTGATGCAGGTTTTAGTGAACGCCTTCTTGCGCTTTCTGTCCTTCCTGCTTCCTCCCTCTTGGCTCCAGCTCGCGTTTCGGTGGTGGGTTGGGGGAGACGAGTGCGGAGGTTCTCCGTGGCCCAATCGCGGCTCTGCTTTCGCGCGTACAAAGCCTCTTATTGCGCACAAGGAAGTGACAGCGCAAGGCGACTCCCGTCCTCCCGGTCGAGTCTCGTTCGCTGCTGCGCCTCCTGCGCTCTCCGCCACCACTGGTGCTACCACCACCACTTCTCCGGACAGCCCACGGTTTCCGTGGCCCCGGTTCCAGGAAGCCGTGGAGCTCGTCTTGGCGGCTCCGTTGGTCATTCCTGAGCGCCGGTGCCAAGACGCACCGGGTGATCCTCATCCAGGAGGCGCCATCGAGGACACCGGAGCACCGTGTAGAGCGCGCTGGTCCGACACGGTCATGAGCGCGGCTACGGAGCTACCGAACCCAGTAGAAGTCGTGGGCACCGTTACAGTCACCACCATCTCCTCTTCTTCTTCTTCTTCTTCCTCCTCCTCTTCCTCCACCGTGTCCGGTTTCCCGGACCAACGCCTGCGAGAGATGGGGACTCCGGTAACCATAACCGTGGCTATCCAGGCGGCCGAGGATGAGGAGCCTGATGAAGAAGAAACGATCAATAGTGAGGATGAAATCATCAGGCATGAGAAATCCAGGTGGGTGTATGTTCGAGGCTCATTTTTTCAAATGTCGGGTTTTTCTATTATAATAATAATAATAATAATAATAAATGCTTGGACACCTCCAGACAAGTCTTATTTTGTATTCATACAATACAAAACTTGCATAATTTTATAACCCTGGTCTTTGGGGTTGTGTATTCAGTGAGTGAGTGAGTGAGTCGAACCCAGAACCTGCCTTGCTGACGTCACAGGCAGGAATGGTACCAGACCTGTTGCTCCTTTTACGTCATCAGGTCTGGTTTGTTTACATCCTGTCGTTTTGCATCACCTACTGACCTCTAGTAAACACACAAGCTCGTCTTGGAGCTTGATCACGTATGGCCACACAGCGCTCGTCCACCCTGACACACCTGAGTCTGAGAGTGACGTTAGGAATGGGTGTGAGAGTGCAGAGCAAGCACTAAGTTCAATGAGTAGGATTTGGGAAACTGGTTGAAAAAGCACTACCTCATTCCAATGGGAGCAATTTTGGCAGGTTGACGCAAGTATTCTGGAGTCAGTGTCTAATAAATGGCTTTTATACCGTAGCTGTAACTGTAATGTGCATGCGTTCCGGTGTTTAAAAGCGAGTGTAGAAACCTTTTTTTAAATTTTTCTGAAGGGGTTCCCTTGTTGAACATGCAGGATGCTTTCTTTTGTCCAGATCCAGATTTTAAAGCCTGTAGGAGTCTATAGAAAGCCAGTGAGTCATTGTGTGGTTATTATTTTTATTTTATTTTACTCCTGGCTCTTATTCCAAAGTGTCAAGTAGTGTAATTGTAAGCTGATGGAAGGAAGATTAGTGTTTTGAGTCCAGGCTCTGCTTGTTGCAGCACATCACAGAAGGCGCCTGGTAAAATCATGCGATCGTTTGGCAGTGGTCAGATGGAAAGGCTGAAGATGGGATTTTTGTACACAGACCAGCACTGTGTTGAACCTTTATTTTGTCTTCCTTAGTGGTGCTGGAACGAGTGGTGGAGAGCTAGAGGAGGAGAGCTGGCAGCCCCCGGACCCTGAACTGACCCAGAAGCTCATCGCTCAGATTGAGTACTACCTGTCTGATGAGAACCTCGAGCACGATGCCTTCCTGCTCAAGCACGTCCGGCGCAATAAGCTGGGCTTCGTCAGTGTCAAGCTGCTGACGTCCTTCAAGAAGGTTGGTTGAGCGCATGGATCTGCTCTGAGAATCTATCACTGCATCCGGGAGAACTGACAACTGTTGCATAAGCTGTCAATTGGGCGGATGAATCATGCGTTCAAGAAAAGCTGCACTTCAGAAATGCAGCGTTCGATTGAAAAATGCTTGCTGTGAAATGATTAGAATTGTGTCTTGAATCTTCAGGGCTAGAAGTTGTAGTTTAACTTGTACAAGTTTTATTTTAGATCAACGGTGTTGACGCTAAAGAGGTCTTGGAGTTGTAAATTACGGTTCTACCAAGCAGCTTTGGTTGCTTATCTGTTGCAACCTGCATTCTGACTTCCCCTTTTATTTCCGGTTCCTGCTTACGTGATGCAAATCTCAGATGGTTATTATAGTAAGGGAAGTTAAGGGTTACAACACTTAACTCAAGCTGGATTCATGATGGCTTATCAAGTGTGCAGCAAATTCATCAGATTTATAATTGTGCCATTTGGGTTTAATTTAACCAGTATAATAATTATGGGTGCAAGTGAGAAGAGGCCCTGGTAATTGGTAATACTGTGTGGGATGTTCAGTAAAGAGGGTTTTTTGCGCTTTCCTTTGCCTGTAGCTCAATGTGTCGGACACCATGTCCCAGTTTTGCATTTCTACAATCTGGTAATCGGTTAATGATTATGGATTTTTTTTTTTTTTTATTAACAGATGTGTACCTGTGTTTTAAGCAAATGCATTGCTGGAGTCTATTCCATGTAGCGTGCCAGAAATAATTTTCAGAGTTTATTATACCCCGGCTCCGAAGGAAGTGGGGGGCATCTGTCCAAAACGCCCTTTTTCTCAGCAACCACAAATCATAGCCACTTGGTCCCAAACTTCGGCTTGGGGTTCTATACCGCGTGTACCGTTTTCAGGTCTGTCGCACATCGACTTCCTGTTTACCAACAATGCATTTATGAAATGTCGCATGGATTTACAAAATATTTTCGTAACACTTCTCAGCAACTACAAATCACACCTGCTTGATGTTTGGTACCAAGCTTCTGCTTGGGGTTCTATACCGTGTGTACCGTTTTCACGTCTGTCGCACATCGACTTCCTGTTTACCGACAATGTATTTATGAAACATCCAGGGTGGATTTTGATGCTATTTCAAAATGAGTTTACCAGGATGCCATTTGAAATCCTTGGGGAGAACGCTGCTCTTTAATTATTTCAGGGTTAATTATTTGTTGGTCAATGTTCAAAAGTGCCCCATTCTTTCGATTGCTTGCATTCTTTTAACTTCTTTTAACTTCTTCTAAATGTGTGGTGTTGATCCGTTTCTCTCAGGTAAAGCATTTGACAAGGGACTGGAGGACGACGGCATACGCGCTGCGCCATTCCACCCTACTGGAGCTGAATGAAGAAGGTCGGAAAGTTCGCCGCAGGACGAGCGTACCGGTGTTTGCCAGCGAGTCTTTGCCGAGCCGCATGCTGCTCCTAAGTGAGCTGCAGCGCTGGCCTGAGCTAGGTGTAGCTTTGGCAGGTGGAGGTGGGGCTGGAGAGGGGAGCCCTGGTGCGAACCCAGCTCAGCAGGAGCGGCTCATGGAGCTTCTGCTCAAGGCCTTTGGTGCGTATGGCCCGATTGCCTCGGTACGTGTTCTGAAGCCTGGCAAAGACCTGCCACCTGATCTGAAGAAGCTGAGCGGGCGCTACTCGCAGCTAGGCAATGAGGAATGTGCCATCGTAGAGTTTGAGGAGGTGGAGGCGGCTGTGAGGGCGCACGAGGCCTACGCAGGCCAGCAGGAAGATGGGAAGGGCTCAATGGGGCTTAAGGTGGTGCTGATTGGCACCAAGCCACCTAAAAAGAAGGTACCCAAGGAGAGGCAGCGGGAGGAGAATGGAAATGCTGGAGGAGGAGGAGGAATTCGCAAGAGCCGCTCGCTGAACAGCCGCGTACGTGAGCTTCAGTATCACGGAGAAGACTCTGCCTGCAGCTCCTCCGAAACGGAAAGCAACCCGACCTCGCCTCGCCTCGGCCGCAAGTCCCGTTCGTGCAACAAGCTGAGTCCTGGCGGCTTCCACTTAAGCCCAGCTGTGTCTCCCCGCTCCAGTCCGTGGAACAGCCCACGAGCTAGCCCTTGTGCTCAACGTAAAGCCCTTCCTAATGCCCGTTCACCCCTGGCCACTGAGGGCAGGTTGAGTCCTGAGGCCGGGCGCCGCTGGGCTGATTATTCCTCGGACAGCAGCTTGACTCCTTCAGGAAGCCCATGGGTACAGCGCAGGAAGCAGGTGGCCAGTCAGGAGAGCAGCCCAGTGGGGAGCCCCATGCTGGGCAGAAAAATCCAGAATGCAGACGGCCTTCCCCCTGGTGTCGTGCGCCTGCCCAGGGGTCCGGATGGCACGCGTGGGTTTCACGCAGTCTTGGTGGCAGAACGGGGCAAAACTGCAGCCACGCAAACCTGACTCGAACCAGGGGGAGCCTCGTTTCTCCCAAAACGGCAGTACTGAACCCTTAGCAGTGAGGTTTATGCATCATACACCACATGGTGAGGCATCATTCTGCAAAAATGGACCACTGATCTGTTGCACATCATTTGTCTGTTTATTTGTCTTTGTATTTTTATATTAATTGATTTTCTTTTGTTTTTGTTTTATATGGACGTTATAATCAGACTCGGTTTGGTATTACAAGAAATGGAGGAGTGCAAATGTCAAATCAGTCCATACAGGATAAAGAAAATCTTTATTTTTGTGCGTTTATTGATGTGGATGGTCATTTAGGTAGATTTGATGGATCACTTAATGCCTTGCTGCACTGAAAAAAAAAAAAAAAGCAATGAAACAAATTGTGACCATAGATTCTTTCCTGAATTAGGAATTAGGCTTGAATAGTAATCGCTTAAGAAAAGGCTGTCCGTTTTATAATTTCCTTCCTTTTCTGGTTCTTTTAAGGGATTACTATTTTAGCAGGGATGCGTTTCCTAGAACCTGAAGCCGTTTTGTTCCGGTGTAGGCTGTAAGGGACGGGAGGTAATGAGGCTCCGGCGTGTAAATATGCTTTCCTTTTGCCTTTCCAGTTGAATGGGGGGCAAAGTACTGCACATTTCCTACTGTACAAAATAAATCACTGCAATGACATTCATCTGGTGTTCATTGCCTCTCCAACTTGAAGCTGTGTTGCTCTGTGGCTTATTTGTATTCATTAGGTTAATCTTTTATTTTTATTTTTTTAAAGATTCAGGAAGTGGTGATGGTGTTTGGGGATCACCGTTGGCAGTTCCTGATTTGTTCTGTGCCGCACATCAAACCGGTGATAAACTTTGAATGAATATTTGCTTAAAGCTACAAAGATCATGTTAGATATTTATTGAGGAAATAAATTAAGCTAGCAAGAGCTGAATCCAAACACAAACTGCAGCCTTTTGCAATCGAGTGACCTGATTATTCCAAAACGGAGGCTGTAGAAATGCTGCTTGGCTGGGTGCTGTTCAAACACGGAGCATGCAGGGTGTAAATGCAGCACAGATGGATGCAGGATTTGTTGAACGTGAGCTGAATCAGAAACGCTGTGGGACTCTAAACCACCAGTTCAAATCCGTTACCCTGATGTATTCCCAACTGTGGAGAAGTTCAGTTTCAAGGTCCTTAACTGCCTATGGGGGTAATAAAGCTTGTTTAGGAGAACGTTGAAATAAGGTTCGCTTGAAAGCATGTTTGAAAGGCTGTTATGTAACTGATAAAATTATGCTTTTTTTTTTTCTTCCTCCCCAAAGTCACGGTGACTGGCCTGCCATAATTGCGCACTACTTTTCATTTTTCCTAATTTGACTTTGACTAGGAAATTAGCTAAATAACCCACAACATAAGAGATCATTAGAGAATAATGACTAGAACTTTCTTTGTTCATTCAAATAACTGCGTCTGATCTATCCTACTTTCAAACTAAATCACAGAATGATCATGGCTTGGTTTGCAGCCCAAGAGCAGCTTGCTTTCTTTAAAAAGTTGGAAGCCGAATGCACTAATAGCAAGTGTACACGCTACTATTGTGGTCTGAAAGCCTCCGTTCAATAGGATGTCCCAATTCCTGTAAGTCTTTGCTCTAGAGCACTAGTTGCACTGATTGGTTTTTGTGATATCTGCCCAAGTCCATTTCTCAAAGGCCTTCACTTAGTGAGCAAAGCAGGATGGAGTTGGTACGGAAGAGAAACTTTTAGTGGATGGAACTACCCAGGCTCCAATAAGTATTATGGTGTAGGTGCTTGTTCTTTGACCCCATGTTGCGTTAAATATAGCTGCGGGATAAAAATGGACCACAATTGCTGAGCCTAACCCCAAGTGGCATGTTTTGAAGAACTAACATGACTGTTTGTATTGTTCTTCAGCATGCTTGTCTTCCCCCAAAGTGTGAAATGAATTTCTTAAAATAAGACCAGAATTTCTCGGGTTAGATTTAGAGATTTCCAAAACACTCTTCCTGAAGCAGGAACGACACTAATATGCAGGAGCAGGATGATGAACCTGGGGGTTAGATAGAACTTCAGCACTTTTCTTTCATTTGTTTTTTTTTTTTGTTTTTTTTTTAAATGATTAACAAATGAGTCTAATGCATCAGTACGGAGAGCCACAACTTGAACTCTGAGGTTAGAAAGCCAGCAGAAACTGAATATGCGGGGTTTCCAGGGGCTTTGATTCATTTATCAAACTGGATACTTGAGTTATTCCACAAAATCAAGTCGTACATGAGGTGACGGCTGATGAGGCGTGTAGCACAGGGTTGTCTATAAGCCATGTATGGTGGGTGAGTGAGTGAAATAACTCATTCTATCCATATTCGCTGGATTTTGAGATTTTTTTTTTTTTGCAAATTCAATAAATACATTTTTATACAAAAATGTCCACAAAATCATTTCCGCTTAGCCAGACTTCTTAACCTATTGATGGCTGCGCAAATTAGCTTTAGCTTTTTTTTTTTGTAGAAAGTGCTGTCTTGCGGTCATGCCGAGGTATAGAATAGCTTCAGATATTTAATTCTTCCTTGGATGTTTCAGTTCTGTAACTTTCAAACTTCTTTGAGCTTTTGCCCAGTCTAAAAAAAAAAATATTAAAGTTTTAATGCCTAAAGATGAAAAATAAACAAACCAGCAGTGAAATGACAGGAGCAATTTGTGAAAAATGCTATAACGTGCTCTGAGGGCATAATATCCCTTGCTGGCAACGTTGGTAATGTGTAACTGAATTGAACAAAATGGCAATATGCGTATTAGTGACATAGCAAAGAATCCTGCCAAGTTTCATAAACTCCTCTCACGATTTTTGGAGGAATGATTTCAGAAGGTGAGTACTCTTCCTGGGACGGATATTGCCGTGATGTAATCCCCTTTCGGCCAGTAGGGGATAATTATTCTTGAAAAAACAAATGCGTTCTTACCATCGTACTTTCATTCTATATTTTTGTGGTTTTATTATCCAGCAGGGGATCGTCATGGTGATGTCCATCCTGGAAAGGGTTCTCACCTTCTGAAGGCATCAGCTCTTTCAATTTTTGGAGGAATTTCATGCAACTTGGCAAAAGGCATTGTTATAGGACAGTAATATGAATTTTCCAATATAGTGTGCTCTTAGATCCCTCATTTTGTATTTTCTGGTTTTTTTT
>JAODLJ010000025.1:60483545-60495810 GCA_027576115.1 Cathorops melanopus
CCCCCCGATAACCATGAACAGGAAGAACAGTTTCAAAGTAGCAATGAGTCACGTTATTGGTCACATTTGAAGCAGGAAGTTTTATAATCAATCACGATAACGATGTTAAATAAATCGGACAACGCATTGGAAATTTAGTGAAATCCCCACGGTTGTGGTCTTGACTGGTGTCAAAATAAAATCCCGAGTCCTCTAATACCTGAGACTGAGTAAAAATGTGGTTGATTCTGAGATGAGACCAAGACTTACAAGAAGTGGCCTTGAGACTGGTCTCGAGTACTACAGCAAACATCGCTGCAGTGACCCAGACGTGTAGATTTCTCTTCTACAACATCCGAAGAATCCCCCCTTTCCTCACCACCAAGTTCTAGCACTGATCCTCTGCTGCTTGAACTACTGCAACTCTCTTCTTCCTGGGCTTTCAGCATCCACCATCAGACCCTTGCAGCTCATCCAGAACACTAGCCCACTTGGTCTACAACCTCCCTCGTTCTTCCCATGTCACCCCTCTGCTTGCTGACCTGCACTAGCTACCTATTGCAGCTCGCATCACATTTAAGACACTGATAGCCTGGTAAGCTAGCATCAAGGGGTCAGGTCCAGAATACCTCCAGCCCCTACATGCCAGCCAGATCCTGACACTCTACTGCTACTGGTCTCCTGGCCCCACTCCACTCCACTCCTGCCCACTCAAGACTGCTGTCTGTCCTGGCTCTCTGTTGGTGGAATGACCATCCCATTTAGGTCAGAACTGCTGACTCCCTGACCCCCTTCAAGCTGCACCTCTCCCCTGCTTCCCTGCCCACTGTCTCACTGCATTTTGGTCTAGACCAACCCAGGCTGTGTATGGTCTAGCCTGGGGTTAGCCACTGGCATTTCATTTTTCCATTTAGTTGTACTTTCGGTTCATTCGTACAATTGGTTTGCTTCCTTGGCTGTTTGCTGAGTGTTGGTATTTCAACAGAATATTACATTGTTATTTTGTCACTTGTTCAGTTAGCACTAGAACTTTCTTTTCTAGAAGTTCAGCACTTTGTGTACCTGACTTTTGTACTTGTACATCACTCTGGCTAAGAGTGTCTGCGGAATGCTATGTAATACTACAACACCAAAGGTACCAACAATCTGTTACCTTTTTCCAAGGTCTTACATTAATGGCATTTAGCAGACACTCTTATCCAGAGCGACGTTCAACATACCCAGAGCATCCTGGGGAGCAGCTGAGGGTTAGGTACCTTGCTCAAGGGCACTTCAGCCACTCCTGCTGGTCCAGGGAATCAAACCAGTGACCTTTTGGTCCCAAAGGTGCTCCTCTAACCATTAGGCCATGGCTTCCCCTATAAATGAGTCTTTATACACATTTAATGAGAGGTCATACTATATATTATAGGGTAAGATGAGATCGATCATGCCCTATGCCCCATTTTGTGCCTCAGTGAAATGCAAACCAGGTGGTATCATAAGCTATCTTGTTTGCTAGCTTGCAAACAAATATGCATAGTTAGAGCTGGTTTAAATGTAAATCGAGTACCAAAGTAACACCACAGCTGGGGTTAGTCTGAATTTTATGTAGTCGCAGAACGACACACACTTGCACGTCACAGCATTGCAGAGAGTCTCATATCTTTTGTACACATTTCTGGCCACAAGCTTCAGAAGGCCAAAGGCTCCAATCTGATGAACTCTCTATACTGTCATGTGCTAGTTTACTGGGAACTGCTTGCAGATAGGAACTGAAGCTCCAAGTGGGGAAGTAAAATAAATAAATAAATAAATAAAGCCAGAACACCCACACACCATAGTATTGGTCCGAGGAACTGTTCAAAATGTTCAGTTGTTTGGATTTGTTGGATTATGGAACGATGATTGAGAAGATCTCAATTCAATTGCTGCACATCATGGCTTTGTACGGGACACCTACTCTATATCAAAAATGAACAATGACAAATGAAACTGAATAAAAAAAAACAGGAACAAGGATGAGAAGGGTCAAGGAGACAGGTGAGGTTATTACTCACAAGTTCCTTTCGAATACGTGGAAGGTGGGGAGATGAAATCACAGCTATTAACATTCCACAGATCAGCTCTGGGCTTGGAATGGTTTCTGACTCAAACTATCACCTAAGTGATTAAATGTGAGGCATTAAAAGATCAACAAAAACCATCTTGTAAGTTGTAAGTCAGTCATGAACTCTCAGTAATGTAGATAGCCAACAGGAATGCAGATGTTAGGAAATCTAGATGTGAGGGCAGAATCAACCCACCTTCAGATACCACTTCCTTCTCAGTTTTGATGAACTTCCAATAAATACGCTACATTTAAAGCTCAGACAGATGGGAGCGGATCTGGGGCCAGGGTTACGCGACGCGAGTGGGATGTTGTGGTGGTGTTATAATGAAAACTTAAAATAAGATGTGAAAACAGATGGGATCATTTAGTGAATCAGTGACCTCAATGCTACACCCACAGGCTTGCAGAGTTACTTGTGGAAGGAACAGTTCAAAAAAACGGTTTCCACAAGACTGAACAAAACCAATCATCCAACCAACCATCAAGGTCATTGTAGCTCATCTGGCCTGCCATCAAAGCAACCATGACTATGTGAGAGAGGACTAACCTCCATGACAAACTGTTTACAATAGGAAACTCAACAAATTTAGTCCCCCAAAGTGAGATCGACCCAAAACATCAATCAGAACTGAATCCGCATGACAAATGAGAGGAGACACAATTCTAGTAGGAAGAAAAATGTGTTAAGTTGACCTGATTGCTTATTTGTTCGCAAAAAGTTAAGAATACAACGACCAAGTTTTGTGCAGAAGGTCAAGTTCTTTCAAATAAAACAATCAGAACTGAAATCCATTGAGAACTGAAGGAGGGAGGGGACAAAGTGTTTACAAGAAAATCAACAACCAACCAACCAACCAAGGTGATGAGAAATCAGAGAGGAGATCCAATTCTAGTGAGAGGCCTGGAAAATTTGTTAATTTGGCCTAATTAGTAACTTGTTAGCAAACAATTTGACAAAACAATGACCGAGTTTTGTGATGAGTTCTTTCAAACAAAATCAGAACAGAATTCTGTGAAGAACTAATGGAGGAGATACAATTGAACTGAATTGTGGACAACGGACATGACGCCATGACAATCAGCCTTATGGACACATGAGCTAATAAATGCAGAAAAGAAGTACATATAATATTGAAACACTACCAAAATGAAATTTATTTTTAAAAATAATAATTAAAAACAAGCATGCTCGGAGAGCACAATATCCCCCGCTGGTAACTCGGCCATAACTCTGGTAAAATGCGACTGAATTGAACGAAATCGCAGTATGCCTATTACTGACAAAGAATTCTGCCAAGTTTTGTGAAATTCCTCCAAAAATTGTGAGATGAGTTGATTTCAGAAGTTGAGTACCCTTCCCAGGATGGACGGACGTCACCACGACGTAATCCCCCTTCGGGTCTTTCAGCCAGCGGGGGATAATAATTGTGAGGGAATTTGATTTCAGAAAGCAAGCACACCTTGATGAAATTGCCAAAGTTTGTTAATCATCAAGGGCATAACTCTGGTAAAAAATTGTCCAAATTAAATGAAATTTCAATCTGCGTATAACTGTCATATAACAAAGCCTTCTGCCAAGTTTGGTGAAATTCCTCCAAAAATTTTAAGGGGAGTTGATTTCAGAAGAACATACACCCTCATGAAATTGTCAAAGTACAAGTTATTTAATCAAGGGTCAAAACCCTGGGAAAAATTTTCAAAATGAAATTAAATCGTGATATGCATATTACCATCATATAACAAGGGCTTTGGCCAAGCTTCGAGAAATTCCTCCAAAAACTGTGAGAGGAGTTGATGTCGGAAGGTGAGAACCCTTCCTGCGATGGACGAATGGATGGACATCGCCACGACATAATCCCCCTTCGGGCCTTTTGGCCAAGCAGGGGATAAAAACCCAACATTTTAAGCACCACAACTGGTTTGGCATTTATATCTAAAATAAATTTAAAATTTTTATATTGTGATTCCGCCTCATATCCTCCATCTCTATTGGATGTTGACCAAATTTTAAAACAAGGGTGGAAAAAAATTATAATAATAAAACCACCACACATCACACACCAGATTAAGATATAATGTAAAACTTTATCATAATTGTAGACATGGAAAGCCCTGAGAACCACAGATTTAATATTACTGATGTGAACAAACCTGAATAAATCACCCCCCCCAAAAAAGAAAAAAAAAATTCACTTTTATTCGGGAAACAAAAAGTGCTCCACTTTCGAATACAATCAGCACACACCAGTTTTATAAGCATTCACATGGGTCTTGTCCTAAATCTCATTTTAATTAGGAGAGAGAGAGAGAGAGAGAGAGAGAGAAAACTAACATCAGTAATATAGATATAATTATATCAATAACAGCATTATAATATAATAACAGTACAAAAATATGCACAAAGACCATTGTTCAGTTTTCTGAATCGAGCGTTGTACGACATTAAGCCAAAAAAAAAACACACAAACCGAAAAACTAAGACAAATGAGGTATTCCATTAACCACTTGCATATTCATGTAGAACGTATAACACACAGACAGATGTTGAGTTGAAGTGGTGAAACAGCTGCTGCTGTGATTTGACATTCCTAAGTGAAAACGTGATGTGAGAAAGATGTTCTGTTTTCAACACGCCCTTAATTCACCGACTCCCTGGTGATGCAGAAGGAGTGTGTGGTGTGTAGCAAGCGATAAGATTTCTCAACAGGAACACACTCAGCAGGAACACTGAAGGTCTACTCATTTCCTGTATGATTTTACTGCTCGGATGAACGTACTAAATAAAAGGCGGGGGGAGGAAAAATGCAAGACGTTTCTGAAATGGTAAATGCATGCAGTTTTGTTTTCGCTGAACGAAAACCGGCAGCGTCTTAAATCTCGCGATACGGAATCCGAGTGTGATCTTACTCTCAATCAACCAGGTTGTGTTTGTGATGTATTTTACGCGGTCTGAGGTGCGCTTTTCTGACCACGAGCTTCAGAACGGTGAATCGGACCCGACCGGCTCGCTACACTTTCATGAGCTGGTTTTCAGGAATGAGCATGATCTCATCCCTGGAGCCGAAAAAGCTCATCCCATCCTATCCAGTCTTCAAAAGCTCCAGAGTTTTATTTGAAGCAGTGAGCGAGGAGATAATGAAAAACTAATCACTTGTTTTTTGTTTTTGTTTTTTTTATACGCTTGCTCATCTGTAAAAGTAGATGGTTCCTGGTCAAGATCTTCGACGAAACGGATTGTCCTTGAAGCCAAAAATGTCTTATGAGACAAACTACAAGACAAGCTCTTATGTAATGCACCTTCATTACAGAAGAAGAAGTAGTTTGAGTCATGATACTCGATACTCTGTGCACTGATCAGGTCACATTGGTGCATCAATGTACTGTACATCCGAGACACCACAAAGCCTTCTTGTGTTGCGTCATGTTGGCTTTTCTGGGAACAGAAAGAGTCAGAACATTAAAGCCTGTTCTGAGTGTTTCCGACCACTGGACTCAAAAACGTTTAGTGAAGTAGTTGTTAAAGCAAGCCAAGTGTTGATGGACTGTTAAAAACAGGTGGAGCTTGGTCAAGTTTACGAATGAAAACGTCTCGGATTGTCCTCAAAGCTGAAAGTGCTGCCAAAACTCCATGACAACGATCTTGCGAAAGTTTATAATCGTGCCTCGGACATTTCCCTTCACTTAAAGTTGGTTGAAACGTGGCTCGGGTACTCGAGGACGTCCGAACAAGATCGCTCAAGAGTGCCGGGGTCACAGCTCTGTATTCAAAGTGCAATTCCGATCATTCGGAGACCGCAATGCTTTCTGGGTAAAAGATTTGTTCCTGAATTTGACGTAGACGCTGACTTGGCCACCCAGGATTCACTGAGCAAAAGTATTGGAACATCTGCTGTGATTGTGCAAGGGAAGTAAACGAGGGCGTGTTTAAAACTGTCAAACAACTCTCTTACACACACACACACACACACACACACACACACACAATGTAAACTGAATACATCTTGTACTTGAGCACCATCTAGAGGCCAGTGATCAGCAGAACACATGGCGGTGACGGATTGTGGATGATAAAGTGACGAATGTAACTAACTTTTAGAACCTGATCATCTGATGTGCAAATGTTCTCACTCATTTGCACTCTCTCTCTCTCACACACAAAACCAGGTGGTCTTTAAAACCTATGCAAATATGTATAAACTGTATCTAAAATATATAAATATGTATGAAACGGTGTATGTGAGACGCTGATTGTATTTTGTGCAGCCGGACATTAAAGGTACAATTCTCTTCTCTTCAGTTTGATAAACCCTTGAAAAAGAGCCTCGACATTCTGGTGTGGAGAAATCCCGAAACCTGTCCTGGTCTCTCCAGCGATTAAGGCAACGACAGAGTCCTCGAACAGCAGCAGTTCATTTGAGCGCGACTTTTCCCTGACTGTAAAAAAGCATCACTGCACATCACCACCATCATCACAAACCTCACAGCTGTAAACTGTTCCGTGGCAAGCAGCAACAGCAACGACGACGACTACGACGACGACAAACCCCCTCCCCCCACCCGAGTAGATTCCCAAATCCGATCGCAGTTACAGACGCGCTTTCGATCAGCGGCATCAAGAAGCACAAAGCATTTACAAGCAGCTAAGCGTATGCGAGTTTACAGGAAGGATGGTGTGAGGCGTTTGGCAAAAATGTCCTTCCTGAGTTCAGACAACTGGAGCAAGTGAGACACAACACTACATGGTGGTTCGTCTTTGAGCACCTTCAGTGTTTTCATGTTTAAAATCAAAAGATTTATTAAAAAAAAAAAGACGCCGTATTCAAAAACACCTGTCCTTTCCAGAGTGATACATTTCAGACCCCAATATAAATGATCTCCCAAATTATTTAATAAAATCATTACTAAATCAACACGTAAGCTCCGTTCCTGCCCAAACATCTCCTTTTCTCCCTCGACAAGATCCTGGTGCTGGTTCCAGACTCATGTATGAACAGTCCCCCTGAACCGTTCTGCGTCGATTCGGTTTCTACTTGCAATTAAAATGGAAGAAAAGCTTCTATTTAACCGTGGGTCCGTTTCATCTTATCTGAAATGTATGGAAAGATATTACGAAAAGATAAAAAGCTTGAAAAGTAAGCAAGTAGCAGAGATCATTAATGCTTCAGGTGAAGGTACGTAGCTTGTACAGTTAGCTTGCTAATCCGTTAGCGACGCGAATACGAAGCCAAGCTTCACGAGTAACGGGATTGGATAGTGGGTTGTAGGAGATATATATTTATTCGATCCACATTCACTGGATATGAGCAATCGCGTGCTCTGATTGGCTACTCGACTACTAGGATATCAGTTCATATACCGTGAGTAGAGAAAAACAAAATGGCCGAGTGCATCAAGTCAGATATATCGCTTTATCATCAACTATTTAAAAGAAGCAGAAATAGCTAAAAGAATATCGTTTGTCGTCCCCCCCCAGTATCGCCTGTTCCACACTCCAGCCCAGTTGGTGGCGGTAATGCACCTTTAAGTTGGTTTGAAACCGCCAAAAAACCCAAAAGAAGAAGACAGACAGAATGGCGGAGTGTGTTACTGAACTAACCGAGGACGAAATAAAAACTACTCGAAAATAAACCCCCCCAACAAAAGAAAAAAAAAAAGTTTTTGATGGTAAGAACGCATCTTTTTTTATTTTCAAAGGATTATTATTATAGCATTTTTTCACAAATTGCTCTCGTCATTTTGCCGGTTTGTTTACATTCTAAGCAGAAATGATTTTGTTGGACGTTTTATATAATTTTTTTTATTTATCGAATTTGCAAAAAATAAAAATGCTCCGTTTCTCACCAGCCAGTGAATGTGGATAGAATAAAACAGTTATTCCATGAAATCGAGTTGTACATGGCTTATAGACAATTCAGTGCTCCACGCCTCGCCAGCTTTCAGCTCATATCCAACTCGATTTTGTGGAATAACTCTTAAATATTTTATATATATGGTATTATTGTTTGTTTCTCATCAGAATTTAAAAAACACCCACAAGTGCCCAAAGTAGCGCTCGCCCCACACACACACGACAAAGTGACTTCTTGCTTGCTGTCGTGCGACACAACATACCTTCCAAACAAACGATTCTGCTCTCGAAGGAACAGCTTGACTTTTCAACACGGCATCGCAATTACCATTAGAGGAAGATTCAGGAAGGTGTTTGAACAAAAAACAAACCACCCTACAGCAACGTAATGTGTTCCTCAAACTAGCGGAGAACTTTTTCAGAAGCTTTTACATCTGATTCGCTGGTCAAAAAGCTTTCTGGTTCCAGCACCAGCACCGGGTCGATAGAAAAGGGGCTTCAGTAATCTCTGCTCAACTGGTATTATACACCACGACATCCACAGAGTTCAGTTCTGAGGCAGCGACTGCACTGGACCTCGTGGTTACAGCGAGAAAGAAAGAAAGAAAAATTGAGAGAGAAAGAAAAATTGGGAGAAAGAAAAAATAAATTGAGAGAAAGAAAGAGAGCGAAGAAGAGAGAAAGAAAGAGAAAGGAAAAAGAAAAATTGAGAAAGAGAAAAAGAAATTCAGAAAGAAATTGAGAGAGAGAGAGAAAGCGAGAGAAAGAAAAATTGAGAGAGAGAAAAAAAATTAAAGAAAAAAGAAAGAAGAGAAAAAAAGAAAGAAATTGGGAGAGAGAGAGAGAGAGAGAGAGAAAAAGAGAGCTGTTTTTTGGTATCCAGCTGTGCAAGCGATCCAGAATGCAGCAGTGTGATTGTACAAATGCAGAACATTCAGTAAGGGTGAGCGGTGGTGCGAGAGAAATCTCTCTCTCCATGAATTTGGGGGATTTTTAGAAACGGGAAGGAATTCTTGGAATTCTGATTCATCGATTCACCCTGAGACTTGAGCTTTCCATGGTCGTGTTCCATGAGATACGGATATATGTGTTAGTGTCTCCATCAGAGAGCATGAGGTATTTCTCGAAGAAGAGGAGAGAGAGAGAGAGAGAGAGAGAGAGAGAGAAAATATAAAGACTAACCATGTGTTTTACTGACCGTACGAATCGTCAGAGTAGTTCCTGAGAAAGCTGCCTTCCTGCTACGAGGCAAATATCATCAACATGATCTGATTTTATATTTTTAATTCATTTCCACATCATGAAAAAAAAAAAAAAAAAATCACCCTGGTACTATACACACTTAGAAGCAAAGTGACCAGACGTAGAGTCTCCGGGTTCTCTATAGTATATAAACCAAATATATTCTAATCTATTCCAGGATCTCGTCAGTGTGCAGCTCGACGGCCCGACACCACTCTCGATGATTGTCCTACAGCATACAGTGAGCGTATTTGAGCTTTCAGAGCTACATATGAGTTACGCCGGGTGCTGCCTTACCGAGAAACTAACAATGAGTAAAATTAAAGATCAGAAATCTACAGCTGAATGACAGTGAGGTAGGTTGTGATGTCAAAAAGCTCACAAACTGTACTGTACTGTACTAAAAAGGCCAGTCTGAAATGAAAAGCCTGCCCGAGATATGACGAGTCGCAGCGATACACACACCCTGCACTCATTCCTGAGAACACACACACTTCCTGTACATTTCCTCCTATTTATTAGTGACTGGATTGAGGTATTTTGGTGGTACTGTTCAGACCATCAGCAGCAGTTTAATCTGAGCATTGTGAACAGCACTGGTCGGTGTATGCACACACACACACACACACACACACACACACACACACACACCGGAGGCGGAGTCACACAGCTCACAAACTTTGGAAAATTCCAGCTGCATTGAATTCAAGTTGAAGCTTTGGCTCGTTTTGCAGTTCTAATGTCAAGTAATCAGAGCGTCGTCGTCTTTTCTAGTCCTGTTCGTCCAAACGAGCCCAAGCCTGGGTTTATACGTGCTCGGAGTTACGTGTGTGCTCGCGTTCACTCAACACTCTGAAAGGGCGTTGACGAGATTTCAATATCACATCCCCTAATTTGGACAAACTTCCTGATCAAATTTGGTCTTGGATTTGTAAATATTTTAAACGCAAGGACACAATTTTCCATTTCGACCCGTCACATGATCGAAAAGTTTTAGAGAAACAGCAACAAATACGTGTCTGAGAATCGTCGCTGTGAAATCGGTCCTCGCTCAGGGATGCTTCAGCTCTGATCTGCCCCCTAGTGGACATCAGTTTAAATAACGCTGTTCGTGTCGCTGTGTCCACAATATCTCACACACACGTAGTTACGCGTCAAGTATAAACCACCAGGCCTAATGCTGTTCCCAATAACGCGGCAGGTAGTTATGAGGTGTTCGGCTCACAGGAAGGTAAACGTCCTGTATAGCAACGCGATGAGACGACAAAATCTCGTCTTTTAGCGATTCTACGAAATTCAAATAGATCACGAAAATAAAACTCACTCAGCTCAAGTATTTACTACAGCTCCTGAGGTAAAGATACGACTGTAATATTCAACCGCTGTGGATTGCTCAATCTGAGGTATGTAAAAAGAGAAAGGAAAAAAAAAAGAAAAAAATTCTAAAAATCAGAAAACAAACAAAATAGCTTCTTTTTTTTTGCAATTCTCCTAAATAAAAATCTTCAAGTTCTGTAAATGAACACCTGTCAGTTGAGTTTGGCTGAATGTCCCGATTGTGTTTAGCGTTTGATTTAGCACAGTGTTTGTGGAATAAGTATTTTGTACATATCTGTGTGTATTAAATAGCCAAGGCCGACAGGAAGTATAAATGAGGTACTGGTTGTGTAACAGTCTGGTTTTTCAAAACATCTGTGTGTGCGAGGTGTATTGAGGTTGTGCCGAGGCCTGGAGGAGGCAGAAGCCTGGGCAAAGGAGGACTCGTCCTCCGTTACGGTGAGCCGCTGGTGGACGGCTCGGCTGAGCTGGGACCTTTAGAGGAAGAGGAGGCGGACGAGGGGCTGTGGCTGGGGAAGGTCAAGGTGGTGTTGGCCGTCATGGACGACACGCTGGCTGCAGAAGACACAGCAACTGACGCAGGCTTCTGAGCAAAGAGAGTTCCTTAGAGGGAGAAGGGACACAGTGAGGATTAGACACTTGATTTTCACTTCACAGTAAAATAAGTCGGATTATTAGACCAGGAAATGAGGACTGTTAAGGTTTTTTTTGATGGTGTATGTTTGAAGAACAGGAAGTGTGTGTATGGGAGGATTCTGACTGCTGATGAAACAATACTATATGACAGTTTGTCAGTAAATAACTTCAATGCCAGCCCCTATTGTGCCACAAACACACACACATTCTTGTACTTCTGTCGTTGTGGGGACTCTCATTGACATAACGCATTCCCTAGCTCCTTAACCATCACAACAAAATATCTAACCCCGCCCCTCACCCTAACTCAAACCTAATTCTAACCCGAATGCTAAAACTATGTCTTAACTCTCAAACAGCCATTTGAAGAAGTAGTGAGGACCGGCGAAAATGTCCTCACTTTCCAAAAATGTCCTCATTCTGTTGCTTTAATAAAAACACACACACACACATGTATTCTGATCCTCAAACAATAGTTGGTCAGTAAATAACTCCAATGCCCGCCTTTATTGTGCCCCACACACACGCGCACTTGTACTTCTGTCGCTGTGGGGACTCTCGTTGACATAACGCATTCCCTAGCTCCTTAACCATCACAACTAAATGTCTAACCCCATCCGAGTTTTAGCATTCAGATTAAACTTAGGTCTTAACCCTCAAACAGCCATTTGAAGAAGTAGTGAGGACCGGCAAAAATGTCCTCACTTTCCAAAAATGTCCTCATTCTGTTGCTTTAATAAAAACAAACACGCGCACACACGTATTCTGATCCTCAAACGACAGTTTGTCAGTAAATAACTCCAATGCCCACCTTTACTGTGCCACAAACACACACACATTCTTGTACTTCTGTCATTGTGGGGACTCTCATTGACATAATGCATTCCCTAGCTCCTTATTACAACTAAATGTCTAACCCCACCCCTTACCCTAACCCACACTTAATTCTAACCCGAATGCGAAAACTAAGTCTTAACCCTCAAACAGCCATTTAAAGAAGTAGTGAGGACCGGCGAAAATGTCCTCACTTTCCAAAAATGTCCTCATTCTGTTGCTTTAATAAAAACAAACACGCACACACATGTATTCTGATCCTCAAACAACAGTTGGTCAGTAAATAACTCCAATGC
>JAODLJ010000025.1:61653339-61664535 GCA_027576115.1 Cathorops melanopus
TCAACATTTTATATTTTAGGTCAATCTCAGCGAATGAAGGATGCTGTCATCTCTGAATTTTGTGTGATTTGTATTTTTCAACCAAAATAAGTGAAACCAAAAACTTTCACCTCCTTGGATCCACCTGGCCATGTAATGGTGTCCTGGTTGAGAACTAGTTGCTGCTTGGCAGGGAGAGATGAGTCAAAGCGTCCGACTGTAGCAAAGTGCATCCGGTCACTTCCTGGCCCTTTCTGCCAGTTTACAATATCATAAGATCCTGCAGGGTCTCCATACTCATCAAAGTTTACAATGTCGCCGAACATGTTCGTAAAGTTCACCTCCTTAATGTACTTAATCACCTAATGAAACAACAATGTTGCTAAAACAACATGCTGGATAGAAATTAACAGGGACAACATTTCTTCACTGTATAATTATAAACCCTTATATCATTGGAGAGCGAAATAAAGACTATGTTTAACAATACCTGCCAGGGCTGTAGACTATAGATATCTGGACAGAGCTGCTTTTGAGTGATGCTCTCCTGTGTCTGGCACATAACCAAGTTGTGCAGTGCATGTGCTGCAGCATATACAGCTTTGTGAACATTATAGGTCACTCTGAGCTGGGATACATCATTATAGATCGTCTCAGTGTCCTGAATCCTCTCTTTCCCAGTACATGTGCGGCTATACTGGACTTGATCAGCCATAGAACCAATGGGTACACTTGTGTTAAAGGAGCACTGAAAGTGTGTTTCCCAGAATTCTCGTGCAGATGGGTTATAAGGCTCAGTGAAAGGCTTCAGGGTTTGTAGGAAGTCTTTGAAGCCAGGGATCTCGGCTCGGCGTATGGCAAAGCCCACAGTGCCGCTGAAAAAGGGATATTTACTGGATATGAGGGTGGAAGTTACCCAGGCCTCACTGGCCACCCACAACCTCCCTGTTATATTCTGTCTCATGACTTCCTCCAGCACAGGCTCTATATCCTCCTCTATGGCAAAGGTCACAAGCACACGGGCAGTGGAAACTTTAATTGTCTCTACAATGTCCTTGATCTGTTGCTGAGTGGGGACTTTGGGAATGATGACCCGAAAGGCCACACATGCACCAAGATGTGTCACCTCAGTTATGAACATGTCGATGCCAGTACGTCCGTAAGCATCGTCACCACCAAACGTGCCCACCCAGGTCCAGCCGAAGTGCATGACCAGGCGGGCCAAAGCGGTGGCTTGGTGCTTGTCACTAGGGATTGTACGGAAAAAATAGGGATACTGCTTTTTGTCACTCAGGCAAGCACAAGAGGCAAAGTAACTGATCTGGGAATTTAGACAGAGACAAGAAAAAGGGACAGGGTAAATGAAATAATTTTGCTTTGCTTTTTCAATATTTAGAGAAGTAATTCCAATAAATAAGAATTGCTTTGTGAAAGGGATTTGCTCTGTTGACTTCTCATACAAAGAGAGAAAATTCACATACAAGAACTTCACATGTGAATAAACAGTGGTTAAAAACACTTCACATATTAGTTGTTCGACATATACTGTACTGTGGTACATGCCTTTTGTTTTTAATTCTTCACATGTTTTTTCATGCTTTTTATTATTTTATGTGGTTTTCCCAATGGTTCCTTTCTTTTCATGTGATTTTTTTTTTAAACTCAAGATTCATGTCATTTTTTCCACATTAATGATAATGCATTTCAACGTTATGCCCTGAAACGACACATATGAACCCACATCTGTGACATAATGTGAATGACACAGTACTGTCATTCACATTATGTCACAGATGTGGGTTCATATGTGTAGTTTCAGGGCATAACATGTTGAAATGCACCATCACATATTTTGTGTGTGACCACATATTACTTACATGTGAAAACCATATAATCAAGGATGAAATGTGAATTTTAAATAATTGATTAAAGATTCAATGTAAAAAAACATGTATAAATGTGTGATTTTTAAACAATGTACAATTGGATTAAAAACAAGGAGAGGAAGAAAAATAGGCAGTGAGATGATCCAGAGAAAACCTGTTTCACTAATAAGATATGTGCACATTCGAACACACTTTACTCTGGGGAAAAAATAAATAAAAAAATCAGCACAGCAATGCTCTCACCAGTGGGACCTTGAATAGATTAAGCAGTCTGGAGACAGCTAGGGATAGGCTGGAACTTGGGTCTCCTATGATGAGAGGGATGCTCGGGGATGAACATGCCCCTTTACTGTTTCTCTTCAGTGGCTGAGAGACCACAGATAAGGCGGTTCGTATAGACAGAGCCACTGTCCAACATGCATCATAGATCCTGTAACCCAGTGTGATATTGGGCAGCAACACAGGATTTCTATTAATTTCATCGATGAAGAAAATCATGGCCTGAGACCAGCGTAATGCACGCAGGTTTAACCTGAAGAAACAGGACAATCTACATAAAAATGCTGTTAGAGTCACTTAGGCTAAAATACATGATTGTTATTGTGGATTCTTTCCTGAAACATATGAATGATGTTCAAAACAAAGACTGGTACAAAAACAGCATGACATTAAAACATACCGTTGCCATCTTTAGTCATACAAATCAAGGAAATACAATGCCCCAGAAGCACAAAATGACTTGTTCACAGACAAAAGTTTTTACCCCCTGCATTTCCTCTTGTCTGGTGTACTCATGAAGTTCAGTTCCTGCTCTACACCTTTAGAATGGATGGGAAACATGGCAGCTAGAATCACCTGGCCCTCCTTATGGACCACTGCAGAGTCCAAGTCCTGCCATTGCTGACAGTCTGCCTCAGATGAAGTGCATTTGGTCCAGAGGAGAGACAAGAGCAAGACCAGGACATGGAACACCATCATCCTGACCTCTAGTCAGCAGAGACTGTATGCTCCTTTGATGACATGATAGCAACAGAACTTTATAGATGCAGATTAATGAAAAGCCTCTCTGTAGGGAAAAAGGGGTGACATACACACAAGCAAAGCCACGCATGCGTCACTTCATACACTGGGACACACACACACACTGTACACAGAGGAAAAAAAATAGTCAAAAATATCACATCTGAGTGCTTTTTGGTCCTGAATGCCTAACAACAATTAGAAATGCTTAACGACAATTTCTGACATACTACAAAAACAACTGAAGCATTAGAAAATGTTTTAAAATAATTAAGAGCATTAAAAAAATTTGAAGAAAGAAAAAATAGGGGCAGTCTAAGTCTCATCACCCGAGGTCAAAGTCACTTGCAGAAATTAAACTTCTCATTGTTTGCTCTACTGAATTAATTGCTGATTTAGTTCTACTGAAGTATGCTTCTAATTCAGGCTACTGATCAAAAAGTTCTGAGTTCAAATCCCACCACCACTCAACTGCAACTGCTGGTCCCTTATATTGTCACAACTCTGTTATTTATTTATTTATTTTATGTATTACGAAAATGAAAACAAATCCTTTTTGATGAGTGTGCCCCCAAGTGGACTGCACTAGAGAAATACCTAGGAATGGATGCTCAGCAGATTAGAAGGACAGTGATGGACAGAACAAATTTCCAGTGTTTGTTAGACCATATGGACACCCTAGTGGGGTTAAATCCCCAGAAAAAGGGAAATAAAAGAAGAAAGAAGAATATTTATTTATTATTATTATTAACTATGACATTTATTTATGTCATTATTTCAGTGTCACATGAACTCCCAACAATCATCATACTTTTCACCCATTAAGCTAGTCAGTCAGTTGTCAGAGTGTGTAGATATGTCCATTTTTTTTATTACTATTATACATCCAGAGTAAAATAGCCTGTTAAGTGAGGTTTTTTTTTTTTTATTTGCCTGATGCAGCTGTGCTTTAATTGTGGTGTTCTGGGAGACATGGGGCATGTTTTTGAGTTCCTCTGGGACAGGACATATTTTATCTGATTCAGAGAGGAAAATAAAATAAGTATGTGTGGTTTTATATGAGTAGGCAAAAGGCAACAGCCACAAGAGTGTTTGTATGAATTTATTATAGTCTCATGCCAGAAGCTTCAATTGACAAATTGTGTATTTATTTTATCCAAACTCTTCTCAGTAGCACCTCTTAGTGGGCAGTGAATAAAAATACACATTTCTAAGTCCAGCTAAATGGTTTGAGTCTTTTCTACGGAGCTGCTGAGGTCACATCATGGTTATAATATTTTAATTAATGTATTGAAGTCACAAGATAATATATTGTGACCAAGACTTAATATCCTGAGCCCACAAATTAAGTATGTCATGGGAACCCATAACAAATTGTGTAACTTGATCTCTCAAGCTCATAGGTTATGCAATATTTTGTTAATTATTTGGTAGGAACAGGCAAAAAAAAAAAAAAAAAAAATTATTAATTTGCCCATAATGGTCTAATTCAATTGATTTCTCATTTGAAAATACAATAGTTGCTGTATATTAAGTTGTATTTTGTGGCCACAAAAGAGATCTCAAGAAACTTAATTCATGGCCTTATATATTATTATATATGAATATGGGGCTACAGAAAACTTCAAATGTGACTTGAATATATTATCTCATGCCCGCAATATATTATCGTTTGGCTTCAGTGTATCATTGTGTGGCCTCAATAGATTATGTTGTGGTTTTAAACATTATCTCTTGGCCTCAATATATTATCTCATAGCTTAAATATTTTAAATCATGGCCTCAATATATTATCGTGTGGCCTTATATTGACACCTTATTAAAAATGACCACATTGTCATGTAATGGCATGATACATCTTAGTTAAAGGAAGATGTTATATTCCAGACATAATATAATAATAAACATTTTTCTACTGATATGAAATATACACATTCAACAAATTACACTGAAGTTGGAACAGATGTAATGAGTTCATGGCTTTATATCCATAGACACACAATTAAATATATACATTTCAAATTCACAAGATATAATGTTACATTTTTTTTTCTCCTGTGGTTTTGCCCATGAGGTGCTTCTTTGTGTTCTTCTCTGGTCTGAGCAGAATTATGTAACACTTTGGGGCAAAGATACACAGTAAAAGGCCATAACTGGAAGCCAATATGGCAAAAACCTCTACAGCTACCGTGTACTTTCCCGGGGAGCTGACGTATGCTGGAACAAAGGCAATCCAAACAGCACAAAAAATTAACATGCTGAAAGTGATGAATTTGGCCTCATTGAAATTGTCTGGGAGCTTCCGGGCGAAGAAGGCTAGCAAGAAGCAGATTGCAGCCAGCAGGCCAATGTAGCCCAGAACCAGAGAGAAAGCAAGCGTTGAGCCCATGTCACACAGCAGGATGATGTGTGCTGACTCCCGAGTCATTAGTCTACGTGGGACAGGTGGTGCCAGGCCCAGCCACACACTACAAATCCCAACCTGCACTGCTGTACACAGGAAGATCAGAGCACGCAGTTGTGGTGGTCTGAACCATTTCATGGCATTGCTACCTGGCAGAGTAGCTCTGAAAGCCATCAGAACCACCATTGTCTTTCCCAAAATACAAGACAGGCAGAGACAGAAGGCAATGCCAAAAGCCGTATGACGTAACTGGCACGACCAGGAAGTAGGCTGTCCAATGAAGGCCAGGGCACAAAGGAAGCACAGCCAAAGAGAGCTGAGGATGCAGAAGCTAAGCTCCGAGTTGTTAGCCCTGACAAGAGGTGTGTGGCGTTTGAAGGCAAAAATGAGGCCAACAGCAAGTGTGGTGCAGGATCCTAGCAAAGCCACAGCCAGCAATGTCATGCCCATTGTGTCCCCATAGGACAGGAACTCCACCAGCTTTGGTATACAGGCATCTCTCTTCAGGTTGGACCAGAACTCAGGTCCACACATCACACACTCTATGGCATCTTACACACAACAGTCAAAAAAAAAAAAAAAAAAGATTGAAATCCACTAAATTGTAAGGAATGCAGCTGTGTGTAAAACACTCAATAGTCATATTTGATTTAAAGCTCAAAGATCCCTGACTGAGAAATGACTCAGGTATTAAAAGTGCTTGATATCAAAAATAGAGAAGATCAATTTTGATATTTCCATGTCATTGGATGTGTTTTAATGTTTGTTCCCTATGTATAACACAAACAGTCCAGTATGATAGTTTTAGTATTATAAAATTATAGTAATATTACTGTATTCGTACAGTGTGCACTTTATATCCCTATAAAAGCAAACAAATGTCTGCTTCCAAGGATGATGATGATGATGATTATTATTATTATTATTATTATTATTATTATTATTATTGCTATTATTGTTGTTGTTGCTGCTGCTGCTTCTTGGAAAGGCCGCAAGTGCTTAACAACTTTCACTTAAAATTCATAAAGATTGTCTTTTTAATGTTTTGTTCAATTTCATGATGGCATTTAAATGACATCTGGGATTCACTTACTCACTCATTCATTCTTTCATTTTTTTCATTTGTTTACCAAAATGGGAAAGACACAGCATTAAATGGTTTGTATTGTAGTAAGAACTGTGTCTGGGAAGTACTTGATTAATTGATTCATATAGCCATTTTTATGAACCTAAATTAGAAGAAAGTAAACGTTGAAGTTGACAGTATTATTTGTACTCAAGTAAAGCAGAATATTTATGCATTGTTACTATACACCGCTGGAAACATGGTTATTTCTTTTTCTTTTGAAAGTGTTAAAAAAAGGCCAAATGTATCCCATAGCTCTGAAAAGAGAAAATGGCTGTTGCATTTTCACTATCAGGTGCAGGTAACCCACCTGTCTGATTGCTAACCTCCCCAGCTGCACAGAGAATGCAGTCAAAGCAGCAGACAGGGAAACTAGGCCTAATGGCCTTCCTGGTGCCTGGGGGACAACTGCTACTGCAGACAGACACAGGGATCTGCAGAACAAAGAAGAGGCCAACTAAAAGGATATAAATGGCTTATTTTTCAGATAGAAATTCAAAATGTATTTATAGAATATAGTCTTAGCAATTGAGCCAGAAAAATAAAATGCATGGGATAACATAAAATGGCAAAGTGTGATGCCAAAGTTTAAGTTTTAATTTTAAGACACATAGGCTTACTTGTCTCTGGTTACCATTCCAGATAATTAGATTTTCCTCTATCAGCAGTTTATTGCTCTTGGTTTCATCAAATGTGCCCACAGTGGCATACTGGACTTCACCAGTCTCTGAGAGCTGAACGTTGATCAGGTCATATATGGCCACTGGATCACCATTTGCATCAAACTTAGTTTCTTCACCATACTCATTTGTGAAGTCCACTTTTTTCAGATAGTGCAGAAGCTTAGATGTACAAAGATAAAAAAAAAAAGACATTGAGAAACATGGAGTGGGAATAATATCAGATATCACTGATATGACAGAGAAGACAGATAGCCAGACAGTTAGATAGAAAATGTAAGACTTTATTTTAAGAGCTGATGGAAATTGTCTGAACCATAGTTTATGTACATATCCTTTTTATATTTATTCTTCTATATATCCTGTTCCTTTGTTCTAATTTTGCATTACATACTGGACAAATCCTTCACAGCTTTCTGTACAGTCCCTGTGCAGGATTATGTAAAATATATTCATGACACATTTTAACAGTGTGGTAGTTATTATTATTATTATTATTATTCTTGATCTTTTATTCTCCACTGCAGTATCAGTGAAAACATACACACTAAGGATTTCATTGTACACAGAAGCTTGTGCATATGAAAACAACATTAATGAATCTTTAAAATTTTAAATAATCAATTCAATTTAATACATTCTTATCCCAGAGGGGAAAAAAAGAGATGCATTCTTTCTCAACCCATCAGTGAAACTGCAGACAGACAGACAGACAGACAGACAGACAGACAGACAGACATAAATCATTATATGTGTCAGTTAAATGAGAATTTCTGTTTCTAACCTGCCATGGTTTTATGGTCTGGGTGTCAGGGCAAGCACCCCTAGGGAATGGTCCTCTCCCTGGCACACACTTCAGCATCGCTTCCAGAGCATAAGCAATGGCATACACTCCCTTATAAACATTATAGGAGATCCTCAACTGAGACACATCTGAGTATATGCTTTGAGTATTTGCCAAGATCTCAGAGCCATTACAAGGGGGTTTATTTGAGAATGTTCCACTGACTGCAGTGTGAGGAGAACACCCAAACATCTCCTCCCAGAACTGCAAAATGAAAGGATCATCAGGGAATGTGGAGGGGTGCAAACGCAACAGGAAAGGCTGCAAACCAGGGATTTCAGCCCTGCGAATGGCAAAACCCATGGAGCCCTGCAGAATGGACTGAAACTCTGGTGTGGTGAGGACTGCAGCTGTGATCCAGGCCTCACTGGCCAGCCACTGGATCCCAGTCAGATTTTGTTTGAGAGCCTCAGTGAAGAGAGCTTTTGTATCCTGCTCTAAAGCAAACACCAACACCACTCGAACTCCTGAAACACTTATGTGCTCCACAATCCTGGACATCTCTTCTGGGGCATGGTTTTTAGGAATTATCTTATAAACAGCAATACATGCACCATGTTTGGACACCTTGTCAATGAAGATTTGGGCTCCTCCCTGGCCGTATGCATCATCCCCAGCCACTGTTCCCATCCAAGTCCAGCCAAAGTGTTGTACCAGCTGAACCAAGGCATTCACCTGGAAGAAGTCACTCGGCATGGTCCTTAGAAATGCAGGGAATACTTTCTTGTTACTCAGACATTCACAACTAGAGAAATAGCTGACCTTCAGAGAGAAAAGGAAAGGAAAGGAGAGGATAGTGGAGTGGAGTAGAAATTAATTAAAGAAAAATGATACCTAATATGAGTGCAGCTTTATGCAACTTTTATACTTTTATGTAAGCCATACAACTATCCTTACCTGTGGCAGTTGGAAAATACCTAGAAAGTGTGCAACCATGATCGAAAGTGTAGATCCACCATCACCAATGACAACAGGCACCCTTCCCTGACAGTATGTATCTCCACCTTTCTGTCTGTCCCCCATTAGCTCCATAGCTGTGCGAAGTGCATGGAGAGGGGTACTGCATGAGTCATAGATCTTATAGCCAAGGGTGATGTTTGGCAAAAGGTGGTTGTCCCTGTTGATCTTTTCGATGGCAAAAATCATTGTCTGCATCCACCGAAATGTCCTGAAATTAAACCTGTCAGAGACAAGAGAAGCTAAACCTCAAAACAGAAATCTGATTTGTGATTTATGTTTCATCATAAGAAACAGTGCTAAAATGTAAAGCTTTTTGCATACTACAACAGAGAAAAAAATATATACATCTTACTTAACATTTGCATGTAAAATACATAAATATACCATACATGAAAATGAAAACAAAAAGCAGGCATCAAGGCATAAAGTGCTTCTGTATCAGAGGGTGAGTGACTGACCCAGTACACTGAGGTGATTCGGGCTGAGAGTTGAAAGACAGCCGTGCCTCCATCATTGCATCATGCAGAGAAAACAAGCCCCCTAGTGTGATGTTCCCTTCTCTCGCCACTGCAGGCAGGTGTGAAGGGCCAGAGATGAGCCGACAGACTTGCTGTTGGAGAAGCTGAGAAGAGATCAGAGTAGAAAGAAATGCCACAGGCACACATACACATGCATACACACCCATAAGCTGCATTATATCTCTGTGCACACAGCTAATCAAGCTAAATGACACTGGCCAGAATATTCAATGTACTCCATAGTATAGCATTTTGTATGTGACATTCTGCCACAACAGCACACAGGATGTGCACGGACAAACTCGCTACATGTGAAATAAATCACTCATGCCTACTTTTATGTTGTACATGAAGGCTTCTTATGCAACATTAGGCCACAAATCCTCCTGAGAAAACAGAATCACTCCCCAGAATACATGCACATTGCAATAACCGTGCATAGAGTGGATCTTTATGATGACAGAAATTAATTGGTCATGCATCATACAGCCAAGGGTATGTTAGGCAAACAATAATGTTTCAAAGACAAAAATTGTTGATCTTTTCAGACAAAAATTATTGTTTGCATCCACTTAAATATCCTGAAATTAAAACTGCCATAGACAAAGAAACCCATAAAATAGGCTAAAACATGAGTTTCATTGATAATTGTTTCAATGAGAGTCCTAAAGTACTACCTGTTTAAAGTATTTTGAAAGTTATCCCTTTGTTTTGTGCATGAAGGAGACATGCATCATGGTTGTACAAAAAACACTGTGGATTAGTAATGTAAGTATTACTATTAATAGTCATTATCGTAGTTAGGAAAAGTTCCATGCAAAAGAATCAGAGATCAGGTTCTAAATGTAAATAAAACAGCTGTAACATTTATTAGAATACAACTACAATGAAAAATGTTTGACAATTACAATAAAATCATGGGGGGCTTCAAATAACACATGCCTGGAATTGGGCAGTTTTCTACAAGGCTAATTTTGGGGGTAATGAATTTCTTTTGTGCTTGTCAGGTACTGCCTCACCCAAGGCTTTCTCATGAGGGCATGTCGGTATTCTGATTATTTCCTCATTACCAGCTTTTAAGTGGCTTTTGGGATTATTTCATATTTGTAAGCCCTGTAGGTTTTCTTAATAGAGAGAGATTGAGAATAATGGCATATTGTATTACTGGCTCCAGGCTATTTTCCTTACTTAGGCTTTTAATATCATCAGGAGATTGCTGTATGTGCATACAATCATGATGAGCCCTCCCAGGATCAGGACAGCAGAGCACTGTGTAGGAAGCAAATCACACTGTTATAGGTTATAATTTTTTTGTTTTGACAAGATTTACTGTCTAAGAAAATGAGACTTTGGTGAAAAACAAGCAAGCAAACGAACAAATAGCAAACAAACAAAACAAAAAGCTCTATTTCTTTATTTTATAATAATTTTATTTAGTGCCTGATGCAAGAGGATGACGGTTAGTGATTAAAAATATGTCTTCATATTTTGATCCCATTTATATATCACACACACACACACACACACACACACACACACACACACACACGTGTGTGTGTGATAAAAATGGGATCAAAATATGCATAATTAATTGTGTAGGCTCATGTAGCATATCATTTATCTCTTTCTCTCTCTCATATATTGGTCTGTCTCAGAAACTGGGTACTGTGGGGGTACCCCAATAAATATACTCAAAGTCAAGAAACTATACAGTTTTGAATGGTGATGTTGGTTTTAATTTGAAATAAAATGATGAAAGAAATAATACAGATAAAACTA
>JAODLJ010000025.1:61800770-61812361 GCA_027576115.1 Cathorops melanopus
ATGCAGTTAGGCTAACTGGCTACTCTAAATTGTCCATTGATCAAGCTTGGAGAGGGATGGGCTCCATCAAGTTTAAATGCCCTAGACACACCAATGATTATTAAAATGTCATAGTAGTGAGCGATTTCGGACACGGGGAACGTTGGCAGATGTTGGTTGCTTTGATTTCCGTTGTACGTTTTACTTCCGTCCTACGATGTCTCGCATAGGTCTCGACGAATCTCGTTTACGGCCATTGCTTTGACATATGGACTGACTTATTGCATAGCATATTTCAAACACTCAACTTACCACAGCAGTGACAAAATAGCTATCAAAATGCATTCCTATATTTAATAAAATGAGAAATAGAATTTTGATGATAAATTTGCCTTCAGTTCCCCTTTAAATGTCATTATTTTTCTCTGAAGTCTATGTACAAGTATTACGATCTATCATTTATTAGGTACACCCTGACCCTGATAAAATGCCTGCTTCTGCTTTGCAGCCCTTTCACATTACGAAGAAAACGGCATTCCCAAGTGACTGATAATTACAGTGAGGTAAAAGTGGCTTTCTATTAAAACCAAATATCTTTTTTTGAAGACATTTTAGCCAGTGTAAGGAATGTTTTTCATGGCTTTTATGTCTAGGGTGCACCAAGTGGTCCAGATACCAAAAGGTCCGAGAGAAGGGACATGATTCCCGGATACTTCAACACAACCCCAAGCTCTCGTAGGACACTGAAACGCAGGAGAATGCAAGTCCCTGTAGGAGGTGTCAATGATGTCCAAGCAATAAATGAAACAGGATTTGTACCTGCTTCACGCCTTTTATCTGATTTCACATGGCTGGAGTCTCCACACCCCTCACAGTCCACCGTCTCCTGCTCTTCTGCTTCTGCCACGTCATGTTCTGCTGCAGCTCCTGAACACACTGTGCTGGGAGCTGCTGCTGGTCATATCTACGCGAGTAAGACTTCTCTGTGTGGTCGTGCCTCTGAGCAAAAAATACTTAAATGCAATAAGGAGCAGAGACTGAAAAAGACATCAACTAGAAATAGTCCTGGGTCCTCTAGGTGTACATCAGCAGCACTTTCACTTGCAGCAGAGGAGACACACTTGCAAGATACAGGTGCGACTCATGATTTGCTTTAGTGTGGGTACAGAATTTTTCTAAAGTAACGGTCAAGAATTCAGGGCTTAACGCTTTCTGTTCTGTCGTCCACAGAGACAGAAAGAAGAGGTGGATGTGTGCAAGAGGAGGTGGTTGTTATAGATGAGGACGATGATGATGACGATATGGTGGTTGAGGCTACGGTTCGTTCTATTCAAATGGCTGAAGACGAGGCATTTGCTAGAAGCCTCCAGGTAAGTACTATTGGAGTGATTTTTTTGAACCAGAACATCAAGGACGTAGGAGCTCATCTGGCCTGCCATCAGGACAACCATGACTACCAAAACATCAAACAGAACTGAAATGTGAGAGAGCACCAACCTCCACGACAAATTGTTTACAACAGGAAAATCAACAAAGGACTAAATGTTCTTCTCCAAGGGAAGATCTACCCAAAACCTCAATCAGAACTGAATTCGCACAATAAATGAGGAGATGCAATTCTAGTCAGAAGAAAATGTGTTAAGTTAACCTAATTACTAATTTGTTAGCAAAAAATTGACAATACAATGACCAAGTTTCATGCAGAATGACCTAGATTTTTTTTTTTCCCAAGTAAAAGAATCAGAATGGAAATCCACTGAGAACTGAGGGAGGAGATACGATTTAGCTGAAAGTAAACAAATTGTTTACAACAAGAAAATCAACAAACAAATGACCAACTTTTGTTCCTCAAGGGAAGATCGACCCAAAATCTGGATGAGATGTGAGAGGAGATAAAATTCTAGTGAGAGGCCTGGAAAATTTGTTAATTTGGCATAATTACTAACTCGTTAGCAAAAAATTTGACAAAACAACGACCAAGTTTTGTGCAGAGTGATGAGTTCTTTCAAACAAAACAATCAGAATGGAAGTCCGTGGAGGACTGACGGAGGATTTAACTGAATTGTGGACGCTGGATGGATGCCATGTCTTATGGCCAGATGAGCTAAAAAAAAAGGACTAGTTTATAGTTTCCTTTCTCTAATGTATTTGATTGAATTGTGTACAATGTACAGATTAGTTACAGGTATAGCAGGTGTTGGAAATAGAAGACTGTACAGTTCATTATTAATATAATTTCATATAAAGTACTTGACAAATTTCTGAAGTGATCATGTAAACAGCATACAACAACTTTTACTGTATGAAAGACATTCTTGACAAAGACACCTGGACTTTAGTCCAACAGTCAGGTTATTTTGTACACTAATACAACAGTGCGTTGACAGAAAATGTACTTTTAATACCCAAGTATTTTTAAAAGCAAGTCTGTAATTATGCCAAATCTGGTGTCTTGTTTTTATGCATTTGCCAGTTGTGTAAACAGAACCAGATAGGAAAAAATCTGCACAAGGAGCATTATACACCTTTTGACTTAACTGCTTAAAACAGCATTTCCAACTGTACATCTTTGACAGTAATAACCGTTTTGACTCGTGTGCATTTATAGATGCACTGTATGGCCAAAAGTATATGGACACCTGACCATTACCCCCATATGTGGGGCTTCCCTAAACTGTTGCCTCATTTGACATCAGTTCCAGACAGCACCCTGACAAACCCCTACAGCCATGTTCCAAAATCAAGTGGAAAGCCTTCCCAGAAGAGGGGGACCAACTCTGTGTTAATGTCCACAGTTGGAATGGGCACATGGGTTTGATTGGCAGGTGTCCACATATTTTTGGCGATACAGTGTTTTGTTTTTCGCTAACTTGTGTAAAGCCAGAGTTTTCCCACTAATTGATATTTTTTATTTACCTTTTATGCATGTAAATGCTAGAGGTGGACAAAGTACCCAACTTCATTACTTAAGTTAAAGTACAGATCCCACTGGTCAAATGTTACTCCAATACAAGTAAAAGTTGTCCAGTCAAATTTTTACTTAAGTTGAAGTACTGAAGTACTTGCTTTTAAAAATACTTAAGTATTAAAAGTACATTTTCTGTCAATGCATTTTTGTATTATTGCCACAACACTTACAAAACCTAATGCCTCTGAAGCAACCTACTGGATTTACTGGCTAGCGTGGGTCGGGTGATCGACAAACAGTGTTACGAGGACGACAAAGATCGAGAAAACGAGGAAGAACAAGCGAGGGTCAAAAGTCAATAAAGCATTCATAAAGATTCAAGGCTTGGTATGAACTGGAGACTCAGGACAATACTTCGCAATGGGTGAGAGTGTGACTGGGGTTTATATAGATGGACAGGTGATTGCGGAAATGTGAGCCAGTTGTGATTCAGTAGGCGGGAGATAGAAGGCGCTATGTGAACTGGGAGTTGTAGTCAGGGTTGTCCATGGGTGTAGTTTACTCGTTTTCAGCAGGTTTACAGACTCAAAACAAAAAATGTCAACAATTTGTGGTGACTGATTACTACAATTACCGTCCATCTCACAGGTGGTGTGTGACACACAAGTGCATGTATTCATGCACATAAGAATCTGTCTGTGGAATGATTGTGGTCAGTGGATCGCCACCTGACATGCTAGCAAACTCTTTTCAAACTCAAAATCATATTGGGTAGATAACGCTACTAAAAAAGATTTCTACATTTTGTTTATTTGGCAAGATTATGCTAAAACATTTCTGAAAGGACTTCAGATAAATTAATGTTACTCATGTTAGTGTAACTCTGTTTTTACATGCTAACTAACAGTGTCCAAGTTAGCTAGCTATGTGTTATCGTTAGCCATGGAAAAGGCGATGGTAACTTGGCAGGCAAATCCATAGAAAGTCATTTGATTAACCAGACTGCACAGCTATTGCAACGTTATTGCTAGCTCTAAAAGCACAGACAACTTCACTGCAAGCTTTCTCTTAGAATAAAACATTTACATACCTCAATATGCTTCCGCAGGTCGGACAGCAAATTTTTGTAGGCTGGATGTGCTCCATTTTAGGCAAACAAAGCAAACATTTAAAACAAAACAACTCTTTATTCTTTTCAGAAAACTGAAAAATGGGCTCAAGCGATAGCCATGAGTGCTTGCATTCCCCAGAAGAAACAGCTCCTTCCATTCTGCCATCAACTGATCATGTTAAATAATGCTGGGGAGAAATCATTGCTCTTGATTTTATCCAGTCTATGGATGAGACGTGACCCTAGTGATTACTAATAGGCTGTCTCAGTGTCACCTGCTAAAAAAACAATCATGTTTTAGAAAAGAAAAGAAAAAAACATCCACTTTCAAAGCTGCTTGATAGTAACAAGTAACAAGGAGCTTGATAGAAATGTAGTGAAGTAAAAAGTACGATATTTCTCGTTCAAATGTAGTGAACTTAAAGTCATGAGTTGCCAAAAAAAGTAATACTCAAGTAAAGTACAGATAGTTAAAAAGTGTACTTAAGTACAGTACTCAAGTAAATGTACTTCGTTACTGTCCACCTCTGATTTTGTGATGAGTGGATGTTAATAAGCTGACTCATGGATTTCAGTGAGTGGTAGATGTTAGTGAGTTGTAGAGTTCCAGGTTGTCTGTAGATCTGTAGAGTTGCTGCAGATGGTGAACTGCTCATTAAACACATTATTAACTGCTGTGTTCCTACAGGCTGCAACGAAATAAAAAGACCATAGAAATCACTGCATCCACAGGAGCCTCAGTACTGCTGCCCTGCTCCTGCACTGACCTCCACACCACACCTAAGACATTCACATGGAAGAAAGACACAACAAAGGAAAAGAAATTGGGAAAGATATCTCCTGAGAGTGAGCAGTACAAAGAGAGATTTCAGCTGGTTGATGATCGCTCTTCAGGAAATCTCTCTCTGCTCATATCACACCTGACTGAAGAGGATGGAGGAGATTACTGGTGTAGTGTTAAAGGGAGTCAATACACAGACATCATAGTCACTGTTAAAGGTAAAGGACTCATTTTTAGCGGAGTTCCAGCAGAGCACCATACCTAAGAAAAAATGGTAAACACATCAAGTCGATTTTTTGTTGTTTGTACATGTACCACCAGTCATACACACCGCCTAGTGGTCAGTGTTAGTAATTACCAGTCATACACACCGCCCAGTGGCCAGTGTTAGTAATTAAGTCATACACACCGCCTAGTGGCCAGTGTTAGTAATTACCAGTCATAAATACCGCCTGGTGGTCTCATCTCATCTCATCTCATCTCATCATCTCTAGCCGCTTTATCCTGTTCTACAGGGTTGCAGGCAAGCTGGAGCCTATCCCAGCTTACTATGGGTGAAAGGCGGGGTACACCCTGGACAAGTCGCCAGGTCATCACAGGGCTTCCATCACACTTTGTTAAAGGCAATGACTGAAGTAGACTCCTCCAGTCATGCTGGTACCAATAGTCCACCTTGCATCAACAAGCTAGTTTCTAATGACGAACTGTCATGTGATGGTAACCTGTTGGTCCTGAATCCTGAGGTTTCTCATGTGTTTACTGCTCAGCCATCCACCAGTCCAATTACAGAAAGTCAAGCCACACCTCAATTGCTGCCTGCATGATCTGAATTGGCCCCCACTGTGCCAGGTTCGTCCTTGGCTCCTCCACCTCTAGCAACAATGGCTCAATAACCAGTCTGTGTGGCTATTCCATCCATTAGTTACACCGATACAAGTGACACGTCACTGCAGAGAACAATATGGTCAACTGTGGGCTAGCACTCCAGTATCCACCACCTCCCAAGGCCTGTGGGGGAATTGGCAGGCTGGGGCTGCAAACCCTCTTGATCCTGTGACCAGTGGAGTTTCTGCTCTTTGAGATGCTGATATTTTCTGCTCCTCAGACCAACCTGATCCATCCTCATGCCCTACATCTGGCTGGATTCTCAAAACATTGCTCCTGTGGAGGACGGCCTCATACAGTATGGACAGTCAAAAGTCACACTTGGAAGATGACTCTGGACACATACAGTAATACATTTTTATGTCCGAGGACTTCAGTTGACTTGCTAACTTTAGGACTGTAGTTGTCATGAACAGTTTTGTACTCAAGTTTCCATCAATGAGTGGTTTATAACTTCAGCAAAGCAGACTTCATGTTAAAATTATAATGAATTTCCTGGTTTCGCAAAATTATTTTGTAACTATATAGGACACTGTTATAGAAACAAGTGATTTATAATCACATTATCTGTTATCACCCAAGTGAGTATGGGTTCCCTTTTGAGTCTGGTTCCTTTTGAGGTTTCTTCCTCATATCATCTGAGGGAGTTTTTCCTTGCCACCATTGCCACAGGCTTGCTGATTGGGGCTAAATTAGAGATAAAATTAGTTCGTGTTTAAAGTCTTTAATTTTCTGTGAAGCTGCTTTGCGACAATGTCTACAGTATTGTTAAAAACACTATAAAATAAACTTGACTTGACTTGAATTGGCTTGCTCTTTTTAGGCCATGGTGCTAGCTTTAGTGACTTGCGTTGATTTGTCCATTGTTGGAGAGACAATGCAAGAAGGAGGGGTAGATTGTAGCAGAAAAAAAAGATCTGTTGTAGTGGTGTTTGGCCTAAATGGGTCTATAGGTATTAAATCACTTGGTGATAACTGGCCAACCATCACTAGGGGATGAATTATAAAAGCAGGTCATTCTCTTGCACTCTTCCTTTCATGCTGAGCGTGTGCCCCGTTTCTGGTGCACCTTGCTTCTGCACTGTCACAGATCAGTTGTTGCTTCTTCTGCTCTCAGCAGTGACCCTCCTGTCGATTGCTGTTGGTAACAGCTGCAGTAGCAGACTAGGCCCTGCAGGCTCCCTCATCTGCCAGCTCGTGAGAGTGATGCTACCTGAATGAAATGGCCTGCTGTTGGTGTTTGCAGCCTCACTGAGGAGCTGTGACTGCTATCATGGTGCACACTGCAGGAACACTGCTGCTTTTGCTTCTAGTTGATTTGCCTGAAATGGTTTAATTTTATTATATGCCTTTTTAACTTGGGCTGTCTTAAGTCTGAATGACAACACATTTGGTTGTGAGCAGGGTTCAATTTACGTTGTTTTGATTTATATATAATTATTTTCTACTTAAGCTGTAGCATTGCAGCCTAGTTTCCTTTATTGTTGTATAAATTATTTTGTTCTTTGTTTGAGTAGAAGTTACACAGCTGCCTGTTTTTTAAATATTACTGCTTTGTGTAGTTTTATTATATCCTTGCAAATTGTAGTGTGGGATTACTCTTTCACATGACACTAATTTGTGTATTTTGACAATTTAGCACCAATTATTAGTTTCCTGTTTTCTTCAATTATAAGGGGTTTGTTTGTTTAATTAATTTTTAAGTTATATCACTGGCAGGAGGCCAATTTGAGAGCAGCTGACAACCACTATTTATGTTTCATCATTTGGCCACTGATTTATTACACTGTTGTGTTACACTGTTTTGGTGTAAGTGTAATCCCGCTAATTGTGTTTATCTTTCTTTGGGAGCTGGGCATCTGTGATGGTGGGGTTGGTGTCTTCAGTCAGTGGTGGGATCTCTTTTCCGTGTGCTGTGTCTTGAGTCACCAGTATCGACTTCACTTGTTTGTGTGTATGCACAGGGTGACTTCTTTTTGGATTCTGTCACTGTGGGCCTACCTCACCATGAGTAAGCCCCAGCTCTAGTTCAACTTCCTTACCCTGCCAACGAGTGATTGTCTTTTTATGTTTTTATATTGGCAAATTGTGAATAAATATTATTGATGGATGGAACTATGCCTCTTGCTTTATAAGTCGAACAAATCTGTATGCCTTTTGAGCTATCTGGTATCAATTGGGGGTTACAGAATTCCTTGGGTGAAATTCCCAGGGGAGTGTTGTCAGATTTGCTATTCTACTGTTAGTGTACTTTAAAACAACCAGAAATATGTAATACATGTATATAGCATGTGTCATGCCACATATGCATTGATAAAAATAGAATTTTTACCAGTTATAACAAGTTTGCAGGTCACATCCTATCCCTTAGTCCTGTCCCTGAATGACATCACAAAACTCACTCACTCTCTGATTTGTCCATAATAAATTGTCATACCCATAATAATTGGAGGATGTTTATAAATATGTGAATGGCACATATGTTGAGGAATAAACCAGAAAAAAAAACATTGGACAAACTTTGTGATGTTATTCATTGTACACCTCCTTACTCTTAGCCTGGCAAAGGGAGAAATTTGTCATATTGTGGAAAGCCCAGAGGATCCTCTGCTATCTAAAGATGGAGATGTGATAATGGGAGCTATTTTTTCAGTAAATGTGTGTCCACAGATGCAGTCAATGGCATATACTGTAAAACCTCCACCTTTAAACTGCATTAGGTTTGTTGAAGTTTAAACATTCACATCATTTGAGGAAATCTAAATTTATTCTGTATTTCTTAAGTGTATGTCTTATATTTAGCATAAAATTTAAAAAAGATGCTTGTGAATTCTATTTTGTTGATTGAATTTGTAGAATTAACCTCAGACAACTACGTTCTGCTCAGACCATGACTTTTGCAATTGAGGAAATCAACAAAAGCAACACTTTGCTCCCAAATATTTCAGTTGGCTACAGAATTTATGACAATTATCATTCAAGCTTGCTATCTATGAAGGCAGCCATGGCGTTCATGAATGGTATGGACAGAAGAGCAGATGGTACATGCTCTGGACAAGCAGAAGTACAAGCCATCATAGGGGAGTCAGGTTCTTCTCCGACGATAGCTCTCACAAAAACAATTGGACCCTTTAAAATCCCAGTGGTAAAAAAAATAAATTATTTAATATTTTATAAGTATTTCTTCAATAGTTACACATGTGAACTGGACAGGGGAATATTGTCTTCATTTGTTGAGCAGTTTCTCAAGGTAAATCATGATATATCTGTATTATTCTTCCAGGCAGCATAGTGGTACACTGAGTACTATTGCCACATCATAGCAACATTTTATATTTATACTGTACATAATATATTGTAAAATAATAATAAAAAAAATATTCTCACAGATTATATTATTCTATTGTAATTTTAGTTTGATTATATTCTGTTTAAATTAGTTCAGGTATGAACAGTTAAAGCCTTTTTGAAGCACTTTAAGATATTTTCATTTTTTTTCCAAAAAGGCATTATTATTATTATTATTATTATTATTATTATTTAACTGTCCTTCTCTTCTCAGATAAGTCATGCTGCCACATGTGAATGTCTGAGCAACAGAAGAGACTACCCCTCTTTCTTTAGGACTATAGCAAGTGACTACTACCAGAGTAGAGCATTGACATATTTGGTCAAGCACTTTGGCTGGTCATGGGTGGGAGCTGTGAACAGTGATGATGACTATGGCAACAGTGGAATGGCCATTTTTCTGAATGCAGCCAAAGAGGAAGGAATATGTGTTGAGTACTCCGTGAAGTTTCAGAGGTCAGATCCTGGGAAAATAATAAAAGTGGCTGATGTTATTCAGAAAGGCACTGCCAAAGTAATTATTGCATTTCTCACCTATGGTGAAATGAACGTTCTAACAGACCAGCTTATTCTAAAGAATGTCACTGGCTACCAGATGATTGGTGTTGAGGCATGGATCTCTGCTGTCGAGCTAGTAACGCCAGGAAGTTACAACATATTGGCAGGAGCCATTGGTTTTGATGTGGGAAAATTGAACATTGGTGGTTTTGCTGACTATGCTGTCAATGGGTTTTGGCAAACAGCAATCCCTTGCTTATATACAGAGGCAAATGTTTCTCAACCTGAAAGGGCCTGCAGCAAATATGAAGATCTTATTCAATTTAAAAACTACAGTAAGGATATATCAGAATTGAGATATGCAAATAATATCTACAATGCAGTTTATGCTGTAGCACATTCTCTGCACAGCCTGCTGGGATGCACAGAAAACCAGAGTTGTGAGAAAGAGAAAATAATACAACCATGGCAGGTACCAAAAGAAAAGAGAAGCAAATCGTGTGATATCCATGTCTTATATTGTCATGAAATGAAATGAATACTAGTTTTTTTTTCCTCTTAAAGGTTGTTGAGTCTTTAAAAAAGGTCAATTTTACTACCAAAGCAGGAGATCAAGTGTGGTTTGACAACAATGGGGCAACAGCTGCAAAATATGATGTGGTCAACTGGCAACGAGGGCTCAATGGAGAAGTAGTGTTTAAGACAGTGGGTTATTATGACTCCTCTTTGCCAAGTGGACAACAGTTTGTCCTAAATGTCGAGGATATAATGTGGGCTGGAGAGGAAAGACAGGTACATAAATATTTGCTCATTCTAAGTTTTTATGGCATATAACCTACACTTGGTGGTACGGTGGTGCATTGGTTTGCCCTGTCATCTCACAGAAGAAGACGCCTTTATTTGTCACATGCACACTGAAGCACAGTGAAATTTGTCCTCTGCATCGAACCCATCCAAAGCAGTGAACACATGCATGCACACACACATACCCAAAGCAGTGGGCAGCAATGCTACAGCACCCGGGGAGCAGTTGGAGGTTAGGTGCCTTGCTCAAGGGCACGTCAGCCCAAGGCCGCCCCATGTTAACCTAACAGCAAGCAGGTTCTGGTTTTGAATGTGCTGGTTGCCTGGGGCCTTTCTGTGTGGAGTTTGCATGTTCTCCCATGCCTGTGTGGGTTTACTTAAGGTGCCGCCACAGTCGAAAAACTTCCAGATTAAGTTCATTTGAATATCCTAAATTGTCCATAAGTGAGTGTGAATGGCGCTCTCTCTCTCTCTCTCTCTCTCTCTCTCACTGTTAACTCCTGTAAGACCCTATCTAACTTTTCTGGCAAAATATGAATGTTCTAATAATGTTATCTCCATAGCACTGAATATATTTGAAAGTTTTTGCAGCAAAATAGTGGTTCAGGACAGATAGAACCTTATAATTCGAAGGTTATGGAACAGTCTAAATTAAAATAGAGTAATAGTGAAAAATAATGATTTTAGGCATAATATATTGTTCATATTAGAAGCCAAGGTCTGTGTGCAGTGAGAGCTGTCCTCCTGGAACCAGAAAAGCAGCACAGAAAGGAAGGCCTATTTGCTGCTATGACTGTGTACCATGTGCAGCAGGAGAGATCAGTAACCAGACAGGTAATTTCAGCTTTACCAAGTTTCAAAGACAAGTTGTGAATTGTACATTTTGTATCATCCCTTTATTATTTCGGGTACAGTTACTGAACAATGGCATTCATAAATAAAATCTCAAGATAAAGTTTATTTCCTTCTTAATCTGAATAACCATGATTATTTTGCAGATTCAGATAACTGCGAGCAGTGTCCAGGAGAATATTGGTCTAATACTGAGAGAGATAAATGTGTGTTAAAGGTCATAGAGTTTCTTTCATTTACTGAAGTTATGGGGATAGTACTGGTCCTTTTTTCTTTGGGTGGAGCTACATTAACTGTTCTAGTCAGTATTTTATTTCTAATAGAAAAGGACACTCCTATTGTTAAGGCGAACAACTCTGAGCTGAGTTTCCTGCTGCTGTTCTCCCTGACTATGTGTTTCCTCTGTTCACTTACTTTCATTGGTC
>JAODLJ010000025.1:62143741-62154295 GCA_027576115.1 Cathorops melanopus
AGTCTCTCCCTCTCTCTCTCTCTCTCTCTCTCTCTCTCTCTCTCCCAAACTGTTAACACTGTCTTATGAATAAAGTTGGGAAAATAATCAGTTTTTGATGCAAAGTCACTTTCTTGATGCACAAAATTGTCATTGGACTTTTCTGTAGGTTTAAATTACTTTTTTTTTTAAATTAAAAATGTCCATGTGTTATACTTTTGAAAAGTGTTTATGTGGGAAGGTTTTGACGATGGGAGTCAAATCCATTTAAATCCAATCTTGAGGGGAGTGTCGGTCAGAGCGCACACATTTTACCCAGTAACTGGAAGTCACCAGTTTCCTCCAAACAAAACGCACAACTATTGGTCATTCCTTTCTCTCTCACTTAAAGACAACGTAAAATCGACTTTTTATATATTTCTGAGTAAAATGATATGGGATGGGATGGAGTTTTGGTTTCAACCTTTGGGATGCGATTGGTTTTTGAAAGCAAAACATGGAGTCAGATCTCGACGCTAGTTTACTAGTTTCCAGTCAGTAATGGAGGACCACTTGTTTCCCACAACATCACCACGACTGCTACGGTCAGTGCTCTAGTGTCCGCACAAGCCAAGCCAAGTCAGCACTTTCTGTTTGAGTACAACCGGGTGTGGGGCAGAGAAATATGACGTGATGGTTTTTTTTTTGAAGCTCTTGTACAAGTGCACACTGACGGTCAAAAATCTGAGGTCATTTTGAGTCACTGCACTTTAGCGGAAGATTCCTGAGAAAGAAGGCTTTATGCTGTAAGTGGTTATAATCACTGGTTGTTAGCGTGTAATATATAGATGTGGTAGATTTAACAACCAGAAAGGGGAAAAAAAACAAAACACTTCACTTTGGCAAAACAAAAGTTTTCATTTAGGATGGATGTTCAGACTTAAAGCAAGAGAAAAGCATCGACCATATTCTTGGCAAATCGCAAGTTTGAATCTAACGCTGCTGTAGATATGTATGGCTGGGAGTCTAGACAGCAAAACTGCCGGAACTCTCAGGGTGGGTGGGATGCAGTGTTGAACCGTTACTATTAGAACTGGGACTTGAGCTTAGCCAGACACCAAAAAAGCAACAGGGCAAAGGATTTTGCAAGGGATTAGCGGCAGCCTGCCAGGTCACGCCGCTGTGTGTAGTTGCTGATGTTTATTTTAAAAGTAACTGAGTAAATTACACAGGGAAATGAATACTTAAGTCTGAAAAATCCTGTAGCGAGCGTGCAGCGTGGAAGAAGAGTCTGGAGACAGGAATCTTTAGTTTCTCGGTCGTTAGGCTGTGCTACTTGCTCTCGATAGCACTGGCTTGACTGTTTTATTAGCATTTGCTAACGCTACTGATGAACAGCTCGTGTTGGCCTTCGAGAAGGCCTAGGGCGATTAAATTTTTGGTCCCTCCCACTATAAATCAAAATCCGATTGGTTAATTCATCGATCACTTCCTACATAAGCATACACTGCCATGGCCTTCTGTCCCGACAATGAAGTCCTAACCACTGAGTGAGCAGCTCTAAACTCTTCTCAGCCTAGAGACACCAAACAAACAAACAAAGAAATCTCACTAGATAACTCGATTTTAATGTTTTCAGAACAGTAACCCTTTCATTTCTGAAACAAATTTGATGGAAAATGAGACCTAATTAGAAGAGAACAATTATAATGAAATTATGAAGGAATGAAAGAAATTAAATGTAACATTTGAAATGCTGATATGTTTGGGCCTTCTCTGAAGGCCTAGAAGGTCTTGGCAGTTCCCCTCTGGTGATGGTATCATCCGTCTTCCCTGTCAATAACAGTGACACGAACTGTGGACTGTAGGCAGATTTCTATTAACCTGTTTAATGCGCTATTTGAAATTGCAAGCTTTTTTTCCAGAGAAAATAAATATTTTGCCAAGCTTAAAATGGAAATGTCAAAATCACCGTGCCAACACTTGGCAGGTCTTGGAGATCTGTCACCATGTTTAATTAGAATAACCATCATGAGAGGAGAAAACCCAGCTTTAATCAACCATTCACAGTTATGTTTTTGTCAACTTGTGAGAGTTCTCTGCGAGGCGGCCCCAACCAAACAACTGCACTCTTAAAACTGTACAATGCATGTTTGGAGAAGATGGGTCTTCCCCAAGACTTCAAAGATGCACTAATTGTGACCATCTACAAAAAGAAAGGAGAAAGGAGCGAATGTGGAAACCACTGTGGCATATCTCTGCTTTTCATTGTAGGCAAGATTCTGGCCAAGATTTGGTGGAGAACTATCTCAGAAGATGGACTTCCAGAAAGTCAGTGCGGTTTCAGGGCTGGCAGATCTACCTCAGATATGATCTTTACCCTGAGACAACTCCAAGAGAAAGCCATCAAGCAACGTCAACTTTTGTACATGGTCTTTGTAGACTTCTCAAGGGCCTTTGACACCATTGACCGAGAGACGCTTTGGAAGGTGCCAGAAGTGCATGGATGAATTGATACGGCTCATTAAGCTTTTCCATGAGAATATGTCTGGGAAAGTTTCAAATCAGAGGAGACATTAGTGAAGCTTTTCCTGTCAATCATGGTGTCAAACAGGGATGTGATCTTGCCTCGACACTGGACATTATGGACATGATATATTTTATTCGACCTAATGTTTGGCTGGACTAGTAGCATGTTTGTTATACACTGATAATATACACAAGGCTAAACACCATAAAATATGCTAGATCTAGGCCCTGACTTATTTATTACTATTAGAAGTCCATGTTTGAGCTTGCCTTTGTCATAATAAGGTATTTTTCTTTATCAGGAATTCCCATAACATTCTGGCATGCATGAAACCTGCCTCGAAATACAGTATCTATAGGCATCTGTACTTCTGTAAGCCTTTCAAATCCCAGTGTATTTAGAAGTCCCAAATACTAAATAGTTCAAGATGTCATAAGACCCCAAATCTGGTAGCTGGTTTGCTGTACACATTTTAAGTGGTATAAATACATTTGTGGGTAAATTAAGAAGATGAAGGCTTTATTTTTGTCACATGTATACTCAAACACAACAAAATTCCTCCTCTGTATTTAACCCAGTCTCAAGCAGTGAACACGCATGAGGCACGGCACACACACACACACACACACACACACACACACAAGTGGGCAGAATAAATAAATAAATAAATAACTTTGTGGGTAAATTATATGCATCTGTGATGCCTGCATGTTTCAACTTTTGGATGTAATGCATTCTGCTGATATAATCTAAATTTTTAATTGGCACAATGTTTTCCGCTCATCACCATCTTGGTGTGATGCAGTTCCATAGTTAATGCAAATTAGTTAAAGCTCCTCATGTTCAAAAAAAGTAAATAAAATAAAAAAAAGCTCCTCACGTTCTGCTATTTCCGTAGGGCCATGTTGTTGATCTCAGGAGGTAGGAAAACTGTCCCAAAACAGAGAAAAGCGATCCTCAGCACATCAAAATGATCACATCTCGTCTGCATGACATTGTCCTTATGAGACATAGCACAATAAATAATTTTGAAAATTTCAGATGACTTTGCAGTCAGCACCTTTCAGTGACCAGCCAACTCACCTGACCTGAACCCCATAGACAATCTATGGGGTATTGTCAAGAGGAAGATGAGAAACATCCGATCCAAAAATACAGATGCGCTGAAGGCAGTTATCAAAGCAACCTGGGTTTCAATAACACCTCAGCAGTGCCACAGGCTGATCGCCTCCATGCCACGCTGCATTGATGTAGTAATATGTGGTAAAGGAGCCCCAACACATTTATTAGTGTGTAAATGAACATATGTTTCAGAAGTTGGACATTTCTGTACTGTAAATCCTTTTGTGATTGAGCTTAGGAAATATTCTAATATTTTGAGGGACCGGATTTCTGATTTTCATGAGCTATAAGCCATAATCATCAGAATTATTGTTTGCGTCAAAATAAAACAATTTGCACCTTTAAAGTGGTAGGCATGTTGTGTAAATCAAATGGTGTTAGTCCTCCAAAGATCCATTTTATTTCCATCTTGCAATGCAACAAAACTGGACAAACACCAAGGGGGATGAATACTTTTGCAGAACACTGTAAAGGTTTTATTTATCAAATTTGCAAAAGATAAAAATAAAAATGCTCTGTTTCTCAAAATCCAGTGAATGTGGACATAATTAAACAGCACTCAATCTCATCGTACATACAGTAGCTTATAGCCTACTCTGCGCCTCGTTGGCTATCAGCTCATGTACGACTTGATTTCATGGAATAACTGCTAAATGTATTACAGGGTGAGGTAAGCTTTTTCTTGGGTTCATATACTGTGGGCTACAGGAAGTTTTGTTTTCAGTCATCAAAGTGAGTGAGCACATAACGTAAGCAAGTAAATTGCAGTAGGTTAGAAGTTCATTGCTAGTTCAGAGACAAGTATGTAGAATTGCAGTCGGCTGTCAAATTTGGCCCAATGTTAGTTTGCAATTGATATGTGACTGTGACTCAGAGTCATACCAAGTGACTCAGAAAATTTTGGACCTATCTATATCTTTACTACCTTTCCAATATTAATCAGCATTTCTTTCTCTGTGCAATCCATATTATCTTTCTATCTTTCACTCTATCTTTCACTCTATCTCACAATACTAAATATGAATGGTGGAATTTTCATGACGAGCATTCTATAACTGTCATTTGTCAATGGACGACTGTTACTGTTACAGCTCTCTGCGACTCACTATTGTAGTGCCACCTAGTGGCAGGATGTAACAGACTGTTGATGTTTTTATGCATATGTAACCACATGCATATACATTGATTTAATCACATACACACTGATTTGTTTTATACCAATTATATATACTGTTTTTATGCATATCTAACCACACACCTATACATTGAAGTAATCAGACACATAAATACACTGATTTGTCTTATGCTAATTATATACTGATTCAAAGCCAAGGATGTTGATTTTCAGTAAGAGAGTAAATGAAGTTGAGCGGCACAGTGGTGTAGTGGTTAGCACTGTCACCTCACAGTTTGCATGTTCTCCCCATGTCTACGCAGGTTTCTTCTGGGTACTCCAGTTTCCCCCACAGTCCAAAGACATGCAGGCTAGGTTAATTGGTGGCTCTAAATTGAATGTAGATGTGACTGAATGTGAATGGTTGTTTGTCTCTATGTGTCAGCCCTGCAATGGTCTGGTGACTTTTCCAGGGTGTACGCTGCCTCTTGCCCATAGTCAGCTGGGATAGGCTCCAGCTTGCCCATGACCCTGCACAGGATAAGCGGTTATGGATAATGAATGGAATAAATGAATTTGATTCTATTAAAAGTAATAATAATTGATTTATAATTATAATTACAGTAAACAAAAATACAGTAAAAATATTGAGATTGCCTCTACTGAAAGGTTGTTTTCTGCTAAATTACAGGTCTATTTAAAAAGTGTATTATTTTAACTTCTGCAGCTGCATTTTTAATCATATGTTGTAATGAGCTAGCCAAGGCCATGTTGAATCAAGCAGTTGTTCATTCTGAATCATGTGGTTCATGTGCCAGAGTCTTTTGCATGCTAACGTAACACATTTTATCAAGTGTTGCAAGTCATTCTGAATGGTGTATGGTTCTTATATTGTGCTTGTTTGCACCTGCAGCCTGCATCAATCTTCTAGAGCTCCTCCTCTTCCTCCACTCTGGGACACCCATGGAGGCAGGAAACCCTGGCCAGTCTCAGCCTAAAAAGAGTGGCACACGCCAAGGCGCGCAGGACTGACAGAACCCCATCCCAAAGAGCTCCCTCTGGGAGCAAAAATCCATAATACTTGGCCCTGGTGGGGGTTCGGGCTCAGGCTCTGGACACGACTTGAGTTCTGGGCTAGGTGTAGGCTTGACCTCGGGACTTGACTCTGGACTGGACTCGGGCTTTGATGACGACGTGGACTCTGGGCTGGACTCGGGCTCTGAGGACTTGGGCCCTGGCTCGGGCTTTGTGCATGATGAGGACTTGGGCCCTGGCTTGGGCCTTTGGCTGGGCTCAGGTGTCGTAGAGGGCTTTGGGCTGGGCTCAGGCTCTGTAGAGGGCTCTGGAGCAGGAACTGGATCTGGAGCAGGCACTGGCACAGGAATGGGCTCCAGGGCTGGCTGTGGAACAGGCTCTGTAACGGGCTCTGACACGGAAGTGGACATTAGCGCTGGCTTGGGAGCAGGTGCTGACTCCGGCTCTGCCTCTGGCTTGGGAGAAGGCGCTGGCTCTGGCACGGGAGCAGGCACTGGCTCTGGCATGGAAGCAGATGCTGGCACAGAAGCAGGAACAGCTGCGGGGACAGGAACAGCTGCTGGCTCTGGCTGAGGAACCAGCTCAAATGAGGCAGCCTCCTCTGCTGTCTCTATATCAGCCACTAGGGGGAGCTATGGGGCAACGGACTCCTCAGCTGAGTTGGCCTCAGGAGTGGTTGTCCTTAGGAGTCGCTCTAGAGCAACAATCTCCTCTGTTGCATCAACCACTGGCCTGATTGCCCCTCCCCAAAGATTTTCAAGGGGTTCCTCCTTAACTAGTGAATCATATATGAACTCGAGCATGGCAAAGAAAGCCTGAGAGTGACCAAGGCATGGGTGTTCCACCCGAATTAAATAGTCCACCCATCTGCATGCTCGTCTAGCAGTGAACGTGATGAGGCTAACCCAGATGGGTTTGGGTGGCTTGGGCTCTAGGAAGTCTTCGTAAAGAACCTCACACTGGATGTGGAATCCAGCTGGGTGATAATCTCCTTCGTAGGGTGTAGGAGAGTGAGCATCTTTACGTCAGTAGAAATACGCGGTTAGTGGCAGGGACAGGGAAACCCGGAAGCGGCGTGGAATCAAATATTGACACAGATCCGCTACACCCATGATAAGGTAAAGTATTCTGTCAGAGTGCGCAAGAGAGGTGGATGTAAGTGTAGAGGTGTTCAATATCATACAGTGCGATTTAAAAATAAAGTGCATGAAACACACACAACGGCAAACAGTATGAATCAGCAGGCAAGGTCATAAACAGAATAACAGGCAAGAGGTCGATTGAGGGGCAAACAGGATATCAGAGGCAAAACGAAGACGAGAACTAGGAACGAGAACAGGAGTCGAGAAACCAGGAAATCAACCAGAACGGGAAACAAGGCTCGGTATACACACTAGACACGCCGTAATACATCGCGTAGCATTACCCTCAGCGCAGTCCTTAAACAGCCCAACATAGTTCATTGATAGAAAACAGGTGCGCCTCATTCACAGCGCGCACGTGCTGTAGCCCACTCGGCACACGCACAGCCCGAGGCGCGCCTTCAGGTGCATGCGCCAAGGCACCATTTACACAAAGGCACCAGTGTAACAGAAGACCGTCACGGCACCAGTGTAACAGATGCGATGTGTGTTGCAAGTACCACACACGAACTTCCAGTTGAGGGTTTTATTATTCTGACAATAGACACAGAAGTTGCATCACTCAACTGTCCAAACTGGCAATGCTGCCACTAAAAATATAGAAACACTTATCTTAGCATACACAGAATATAGGCTTTACAAGCTAACAGTCTATACTTACTGGACAGATGCAATAAACATGCAATTCTGTTCTCACATAAAGGTCTATCAAAGTCTAGGTACATATACATTGAAATAAGGAAAGAGTATGCAAATAAAATATTCAAAATATCAAGATATTATTCAGTGTGCCAAACTCATGACCTACCACTTGCGCGGGCAAGACAAACTGGGAAGAGCAGAACAGATCATTCCCATAACTACTGGTTTCTTAAAGGTGCAGAACACTATTTCACTACACTCAACTTAATGGCAAGTGGAATCATCAATCCTGTTACACTCTCCCCTCTGAATTCCACTTGCCCCAGAAAAGTAAAACATGAGGCATGCAAAGCCCTGCAATTATATGCTACCAAATATTCCCATCTATGAAACCATTCCACACCAGAATGAGGGAGTATACACATCCCCAGGTAAACATGCCCATTACATGTTAAGTACAGTACACTTGGTAACAAAGTAAGAAAAGGCCCCAATGAAAAAAAAAATACCAGAACCTGAGAAAGAGAGAAAAAGAAAAAAATGGTTTTGGCATGACCAAAATATCCCAGAGCACAAACCTAAATAATTCTAGACCCATACAGCTATCTTCTTAAACCCATCACCCCAGACTCACTGTGTCTGCATTGTCTCAATGAGTCTCCTAACAGGCTTTATGTACCGCCCAGCCCTCAATATGATGCGTCTACCAGTCTCTACTGTCTGACAGTCAGAAACAGGAGCCAGGGCGGCAGTCAGTCCCAAGACATGGTCAGAGTCAGAGTGTCGGGAGTGTGCCGGGTCACAAGTCAGAGTTGGAGGATCAGTAGCATTTGACACACAGGAGTCAGAGTCCACATGTCTAGAATCAGTCTGCATGTCTGGAATCAGAGTTGGGGGCCATCAGGTCACCATCCACAGCATCTCCCTCAAGTAACAGGTCAGATGCAGGCATCAACCCATCCTCCTTACTTGACGTGCATTTTTCCCCCACAGAATCTGACCTCTCATCTTCTGACACATCACTAGTCAGCTCTGACACCCAGACACTTGTTCTCTCTTCAGCATTCATGTCATCTGCTGGTGAATTACTTGCTGCAGAACAGCTGACCCTCTCAATAGTCTCCTCTGGCATGTCACACAATGGCAGAAAGTTGACAGGCATAATAAGATTGCCGTGCACAGTTTTCTCTTGTCCAGTGGAGGGGTTGCGGATCTTGTACACGTGAATGTCACTATTCTTTTCAGCAACAACATAAAGGGCACTCTCCCACTGCCAGCAAGTTTCCTTTAGCCATGCTCCCCCTTATTCACCAGCAGTACATGATCCCCAACCTCCACAGGGGCCCCTCTGACTTTTCTGTTATACAAGTCTGTGTGCCTCCTCAACTGTCTATCTGCAGACGACTGCGCAGCCTTTATGGCCTCCTGCAGGACCCGCCTGAGGCACTGGACATACTCATCATAATCCACCATATCTGGATCCTGCAAGACCTCCCCAAACAGCATATCTATGGGTAAGCGATGGAATGGGGCATATCCAGTGGTCTCATCAATAGTGCAATTATAAGCAAAGGTCAGGGATTTGAGCATCTGAGGCCACCTGTGTTTTGCCCTAGCTGGCAGTGCCCTGATCATATTGCCCAGGGTCTTATTAAATCTTTCAACTCCACCATTGCCCATTGGGTGGTAAGGTGTTGTATGGGACTTCTCCACCCCAGCCACACTGAGAAGCTCTGCAATGAGATTACTCTCAAAGTTGGCTCCTTGGTCTGAATGAATGCGGCATGGGAACCCATAGACACAGAAGATGTTGTTCCACAGCTGACGGGCAACAGCTTTTGCAGGCTGATTGGGGCACAAAAAGGCATGGGCCAATTTGGTAAAATGGTCCATGACAACAAGGACATCAAGGGACTTGTTAGAAGCATCCTCAGCGCACCAAAAATCCACACACATGAGGTCAAGTGGTTCTGTGCTGATGATGTTTCCCAGAGGAGCTCTGGCCTCAGGCTCTGGAGCTTTGCTGAAGACACATCTGTGGCAACACTTCACGTACTCTTTAACATCAGCCTCCAGTCCTTGCCAGAAGAACCTCTGCTGTGTCAACCACGGTGTCCGTTGTTGGCCTTGATGCCCATCATGGACACCTTTGAGGACTGTCTGCTTCAGTGAGGTAGGTACAATAAAGCGGTAGGACTTTCTCTTGGACACTGGATCCTTCGACACACGATAAAGAACCCCTATTTGCAGAGACAGCTTCTCCCATCCTCAAACAGCTTAACAGCCTCCAGTGGCTCATGGCTATGTTCTCGTCTTGAGGTTCTCCTACCCTGCTCCACATAGAACACCACCCTGGCCAGTATACCATCCTGACGTTGCTTTGACATAAGATCCTCCTTTGATATTGCTCCAATAGCAGTTACTTCAGCTGGCACTAAAGACTGAGGGAACTGTGGCAGCAAAAGTGCTCAGCATTGTAGCTCTGCCTCTTCCTGAGTGTGAGAGGTTAAGATAGCAGACACCTCATCACTAGACAAAGGTCGAGCAGAGGGAGGGGCTGTGGACTGACCATTCACAGCTAAGCCAGTCTTTCTGGTCTCAGTTCTGGGCACCGAATTCAAAACGTGGCTTTCCAGATCTGCCTCATATGGATGGTTGGACCAGTGGAAAACATTCTGCACTCTCCAGGCTTGAACTCCCTGTAGGGTACTTGGGTGAGTCTGTGTAGTGCACTGGGCTTTGCAAAGGGTTGTCTGCTTAGCGCATCAGCCACAATATTCTTAGGCCCTGGAATATATCTGATGTCAAATTCATATGGTGCTAGCTTGGCAACCCACCTTTGCTCACATGCATCCAGTTTAGGCTTGGACAGGATGTAAGTGAGGGCGGCACAGTGGTGTAGTGGTTAGCGCTGTCGCCTCACAGCAAGAAGGTCCGGCGAGGGCCTTTCTGTGTGGAGTTTGCATGTTCTCTCCGTGTCTGCGTGGGTTTCCTCCGGGTGCTCCGGTTTC
>JAODLJ010000025.1:62359865-62370215 GCA_027576115.1 Cathorops melanopus
ACACTGGTGTGATACCTTAGTACATGTTCGCTTGCTTTTCGGTATAAGGTATGTGTATTTTGGAGTTATAGCCCCCCTGGAGAAAAATTCACCAGCCGCCACTGAATAGCTGCCTTGCCACATCCTCTGTGGGTTGGAGTTGCTTTTAAAGTCCTACTCTCTTCAGAGTTTGTAGGTGTTTTTTGCAGACTTCATGCGTCTCTTTAGGTTTACTCTGGCAACACTGTAGGCTGATATGTCTCCTGATTTGAAAGCAATGTCCCCAGACTTGAGCAGCTGCTTTATTTCATTGTTCATCCATGATTTCTCATTTGGGTACATTTAGATGGTTTTGCTAAGAGTAACATTGTCTAAACAATAGTTAATGAATGTCAGTACAGATGAAATGTACACCTCCAGGTCTGTCTGGGGACCAAGTAAATAAATAGACCAAGCTTCATATAATTTTATACTCATAAAATGTAGTTTGAATAGATTTGCCTGACATAATAAAGTATGCTCTGATTAATTACCTTGTATGCCACTAGCAATGATCCCCCAGCCCTATAGGAGGCTTTCAAATGTAAATGAAAATGCTCTGAGCTGTGCAAATGAAAATGAGGATAGTGAGGAGATCACTGGTCCAGAACCTTTACCCAAAAGGTTCTAACTCCATTTTAAGAAGATCTCTGGTATAAATAGACCAGGCTTAGTATAATTATAGACTCATAAGTTTTGCCTTATATAACTAAGTATGAGCGGCATGGTGATGCCATGGTTAACACTGTTGCCTCACAGCAAGAAGATTCTGGTTTCAAGCCCAGTGGCTGATGGGGACCTTTCTGTGTGGGGTTTGCATGTTCGTCCCGTGTCTGCGTGGGTTTCCTCTGGGTGTTCCGGTTTTCCTCACAGTCCAAAGACATGCAGGTTAGGTTAATTGGTGGCTCTAAATTGACCATAGGTGTGAATGGTTGTTTGTCTCTATGTATGAGCCCTATGATGACCTGGTGACTTGTTTAGGGTGTACCCCATCTCTTGCCCATAGTCAGCTGGAATAGGCTGCAGCTTGCCAATGACCCTGCACAGGATAAGTGGTCATAGATAATGGATGGATAAGTAAGTATGTGTGTTAGTGTGGGCATGGTCGAGCATTAGCTGTGAATGGTGAGGAGTTCGGTTGAACCAGTAGGTAACATGGAATGAGGTGCACCTGTGTCTAATTATTGTCTGTCTATTAACCTGTGTCTCTATGTGTCTTGCAGACAGCCAGGAAGAAGCGAAAGAGCTGTGACACCCCATTGTGTGTGTGTGTGTGTGTGTGTGTCTATTAAATCATAAAACCCACTGAAAAGTGTGAATAAAATGGAAGCTTACCTTGAACTACAGTGCCTGCTTCCAGTTTCTCATTAACCACCCCCACAAAAAGTGTTACACTGATGCTGAAACCTGAGACTGAGGAACGAATGCCGCTATGTCGTCTGAACCAGTGAGAGAGCTCCTCCAAACGCTCACCAACTACCTCCAGTGCCAGCATCCTGCCCTCATTGTGCTACCAGTGGATCGGGGTGGTGCTTCCAGGTTCTGCTTGAAGCCCAGGCAGAAAACTGGCAGGTGATCCAGACCTGGGTCCAGTCAACAGGTGCTCCAGCAGTTGTTTCTGCGGCCAGTGTGCACATCCAGCTGATCAAGATGGGGTCGCAGGATGACCCCAAAGCCTTCTTTGAGCTGTTTGAGTGTCTCACAGAGCAAGCTTGTGGCCGACCTCACAGTAGGTGGCTTGACTATTGCCGCTCCTGTTGGGGAAAGTGCAGCTCATGGCTTGGCAGCTCCCTGCCACCAGCATGCTAGAGTATCCCAACCTGAAGTGGGCCATCCTACAGCAGGTTGGCTGCAGCCCAGAAGAGCAGTGCCAGCAGTTAGTCAAAGCCTCACCCACCCACTGATCCTGGGAACAGATTGCCCAGGGTTTAAAACATTAATGAAACAGTCAGTAATGGGTAGGTCCTGCAGTAGCACATCACAGAGGAATCCTGCCGCAACTTTAGCTGGGGAGGCAGCCCCAGGGCTGTCTGTTTCAGCTCCACGTCATGATGACACAGAGAGGGTGGAGAGTTCTCCTCCCTCTCTGGGGAATCCCTGAGGGGATTTCCCATTGGAGCAGACATGTGACAAGTCTCTGAGACATGCTTTTGACCAAGTGAAAGTAATTGATGGCCAAATCCTCCAGCCTTATGTTGTGTTCTCCTTCCCATCATTTTGTCTTATTAAGGGTTGGCTATATTGAGTGATGCAGGACACAGCTCATCATAATTCTATGGCTGGGCATTTGGGACAGGATAAGACATTAAATTGTCTCATGGCCCATTTCTATTGGCCAAGGATTCATGCCGATGTCTGCAGGTGGTATGCAGCTTGTCATGAATGCCAGCTGGTAAATCTAGCAGAAACACCAAAAGTACCATTGCGCCCATTACCATTGAAATCCCCTTTGAAAGAATTGGCATGGATCTCATCAGGCAGATCGATCTGCACACAGGTGTCACTATGTATTAGTCAAAATGAATTATGCTTCTCACTGGAGCTTTTTATTTTATTTTATTTTCTCTTTTGTTTTTCTTTTATATGCTTGTGTAGTTTGATGTTTGTTTTTTGTTTTTGTTTGAGTGTTTTGTTTGCCAGTTGTGGTGTAGCTCTGGACCCAGTTTTGGGCATCAGTTCCCTCCAGGCCTTGGTTTGCCGTGGGTGATGCCTGTGCTCCTCTCTATGGACTGCAGTGAGCTCATTGCTCTTTTTAACATTGTGGTTGTCCAGCACTCTGTGCAGTGGTGCTTCTGTGCTTGGCGTGGTGTTCCGAGCAATGTTGCTCGGTGGCATCATGGTGGCTGTGCAGGCCGTTTGGGACATACCAGGACTCTGTGTGGCTGTGCTTCTGTGCTTGCTTTGTGGATCCATGGCACCGTGTTCTGGGCAGTGTTGCCTGGTGGCATTGCGGCTGTGCAGGTGGTATGGGACTTGTTTTTGTGTGCCTTTTGCTGTGGCTGTGGATGCTACACCACTGGAATGACATCCTGAGCTTCTTTTGGTAATTTTTTTTTGCCTTTTTGTTAATTGTAAAGTAGCCTTGGGTATGAGAAAGACTCTATATAATTGTAACTTATTATTATTATTAACATGATATCTGAAAGCAGTGCCCCTTCACAGTATCTCAGCATGCAGGGTTGTGGAGGTGCTCTTCCGCATTATCTCCCAAGTCAGGATTCTGAAAGAAATTCTGACTGATCAAGGCACTACTTTTATGTCACACACAAAAGTGTGTGAGGTCCCACAAGCCTCCACTGGGTTTCCCCTGTTTGAATCGCTGTATGGGTGCAAGCCTCATGGTGTCTTAGATATTGTTAGAGAACATTGGGAGGAGGGGCCATCTCAAAGCAAAAATTAAATTCAATACAGTCTTAACCTGAGAGAAAAACTCCACACAATGAGTCACATAACCCAGGAGAATTTGCTACAGGCACAAGAACATCAATCTTGCCTGTACAACAGAGGGGCATGGCTAAGGGAATTTTCACTGGGAGATAAAGTCCTCATTTTACTGCCCACCTCAAGCTCAAAATTACTTGCTAAGTGGCAAGGGCCCTTTGAGGTCACATGGCAAATCGGGGAGGTCAACTATGAAGTCAAATGTCCAGATAGAGGCAACACATTTTGAATTTACCACCTCAATCTCCTGAAACCATGGATAGAGGAGGTTCTTGTGGCTCTGGTGATGGTAGTTCCAGAAAGGGCAGGGCTGGGACCGGAGGTAAGTCTAAAAAGTGCAGCTCAATTCACCCCAGTCCCCTGTGAAGACCACCTCTCACTGTACCAGAGAGCACAGGTTATTAGCTTGCAGGAAGAATTCTGCAATGTTTTCTTGCCCTTCTCTGGTTGCACTGACCTCATAGAATATCACATTGAGACTCCCCCAGGGGTGGTGGTGCACAGCCACCAGTATGGGCTCCCCGAACACAAGAAAAATGTGGTTTGGGATGAACTCCAAGCTATGCTTAAGATGGGAGTAACTGAGGATTTGCACAGGAACTTGTCAGGTTCCCAAGACCGATGGGTCAGTTTGGTTCTGTGTGGACTATAGGAAAGTCAATGTGGTTTCTAAATTTGATGCATATCTGATGCCTCACATTGATGAACTGCTCGATTGATTAAGCGCAACTCGCTTTTACTCAACACTGTATTTAACACAGGGATATTGGCAGATCCCCTTGACTCCATTATTCTGTGAGAAAATTGCCTTTTCTCCTCTTTTTGGTTTACACTAATTTGTCACCATTCTTTTCACGTTGTTTGGGGCCCCAGCAATGTGTCAGCATCTCATGGACCAAATTCCCTGTCCCCACAATGTGTATGTGGCAGCCTACTTAGATGACATAATCATGAATAGTCATGATTAGGAGCAGGATCTACAACATCTCAGGGTGGTCCTGAGGTCACTGACATGTGCTGGGCTCACAGCAAACCAGAAAAAGTGAAAAAGTGTGCAATTGGATGGGTGGAAGTACGGTATCTGGGCTTCCACTTGGGTCATGGGCGGGTGCGTCCCCAAATTGATAAGACTGCATTGATTGTGGCCTGCTTGAGACCTAAGACCAAAAAGAGGGTAAGGCTGTTCCTGGGGATGGCTGGGTATTATAGTCGGGTTTGTGCCTAACTTTTCAGACGTCGCCATGCGTCATTGGCCATCAGCTCCTGTACGACTTGATTTCATGGAATAACTGTTAAATAGAATAGAATAGAATAGAATAGAATAGAATAGAATCTTTATTGTCATTGCACATCAGGTATACAATGAAATTGCAGTGCTTCTCCGGCCGGTGCATAATAAATATAAAAATAAATAAATAAATAAACAGTAAAATATTAAAAGAAAACAGTAAAACAGGAAAATAAGAATAAGAAAGGAGTAAAATAAAAATAAGAAAGGAATACATTTTACATCATTTACACATTACACTAGCATACACTCTCTTATGAGTTCAGGGACCTGATGGCCCAGGGAAATAAACTGTTTTTAAGTCTGTTTGTCCTGCTTTTGAGGCACCTGTATCTCCTGCCAGAGGGCATGAGGTTAAACAGGTGCTGTCCCGGGTGTGAGGGGTCAGCAGTGATTGCCCTCGCTCTCCTGAGACACCGTGTGCCAGCGATGTCTTCTAGCGAGGGTAGGGGACTGCCAGTGATGTGCAGTTTTGATGACCCTCTGCAGGGTAGATAATAGCCAGCCAGACCCAGGAACTGTCTCACTCCCTTTTTGGTCTTGGGCCTCAGGCAGGCCGCAATTGCTGCGGTCTTGTTAATTTGGGGATGCACCTGCCCATGACCCAAGTGGAAACTCAAATACCATGCTTCCACCCGCCCAATTGCACACTTTTTCGGGTTAGCTGTGAGACCCGCATGCCTCAGCGACTTTAGGATGGCCTTAAGGTGTTCGAGGTGTCGTGGCCAATTGTTGCTATAGATGATAATGTCATCAAGGTATGCAGCTGCGTAGGCGGCGTGGGGGTGGAGAACCCTGTCCATGAGCCGCTGGAACATCGCGGGAGCCCCAAACAACCCAAAAGGAATTGGTGTAACCCAAAAGGTGTGGAAAAAGCTGTTTTCTCTCGGGATAGAGGAGTCAAGGGGATCTGCCAATATCCCTTCATTAAATCCAGTGTCTAGTAAAAGTGAGCAGTGCCTAATTGATCAAGCAGCTCATCAATGTGAGGCATTGGGTATGAGTCAAATTTAGACACTGTGTTGACCTTTCTATAGTCCACACAACTGGACCAACCCATCGGCCTTGGGAACCAGGACTACTGGGCTGCTTCAGTCACTGTGGGATTTCTTGATTATGCCCATTTCAAGCATGGCCTTGAGTTTATCCTGGACCACTTTTTTTTTTTGTGTGTGTTTGGGCAGGCAGTAAGGGTGGCTGCACACTACTACCCCCGGGGGCATCTCAATGTGGTGTTCTATGAGGTGGGTGCAGCTGGGCAGGGGTGAGAACACATCGGAAAATTCCTTCTGCAACTGGGCTACCTCTGTGAGTTGGGCCAGAGAGAGGTGGTCTCCACAAGGGACTAGAGTGGTTGGAGATGTCAATTTTTTTTGTACCTCCGGCCCCAGCTCTGCCTTCTCCAGGACTACTGACACCAACGCCATGGGGACCTCCTCATTCCAGCATTTTAACAGATTTAGGTGGTAAATTTGCAATGCCCTGCCCCTGTCCGTTTGCCTCACCTCAGCACCTCATAGTCGATGTCCCCGACTCGTCGTTTGACTTTGAAGGTCCCTTGCCACTTAGCGATTAATTTGGAGCTTGACGTGGGCAATAATATGAGCACTTTGTCTCCCGGTGTGAACTCTCTAAGCCACATGCCCCTGTCATACAGTTGGACTTGAAGTTCTTATGCCTGCCGCAAATTCTCCTGGGTTAAGTGTGTGAGTGTGTGGAGTTTGGCGCACAGGTCATGAACATATTGAATTTCGTTCTTACTAGGCGAAGGTCCCTCCCCCCAATTTTCACATAGCACATCCAAAATGCCACACGGCTTACACCCATATAATAATTAGAATGGTGAAAAACCTGTGGAGGCTTCCGGGACCTCTCATACTGCAAATAACAGGGACTCAAGTCATTTATCTCAATTATGTGCATCCTCACTTTCGAACTTCTGAATTATGTTTTTGAGTGTTTGATTAAAGCGTTCCACTAAGCCATCCATTTGTGGGTGATAGACACTGATGCGGATAGACTTAATCCCTAATAGTCCATACAGTTTGCGCAGTGTGTGTGACATAAATGCAGTGCCTTGGACTGTCAGGATTTCTTTCGGAATCCCGACCCAGAAAATAATACGGAAGAGTGCTTCCGCAATACTGCATGCTGAGACATTGCGGAGAGGCACTGCTTCCAGATACTGCATTGCATAGTCCACCAGAACTATGCCCAATTATTTGGGCTAGTGTTTTATCCTGCCCTAAGTGTCCAGCCATGAGATTAAAGTGAGCCGCCTGGAATATGAGTTCCCGGCAGCTCTTTGGGATTCATAACTGTGTTATCTTTTTGCCAGTTTGAGTGTCCTGCATCACTTGGTATAACCTATCCTTAATAATACAAAAGTAGGGGAAGGCCGGCATCGCATTTGGCTGGAGAATTTGACCATCGATTATTCTCACTTGGTCAAATGCATGCCACAGAGTCTCGTCTTGTGACTGCTCTAATGGGAAATCCTCAAGGGAGTCTCCAAGAGAGGGAGGAGGGGCGGGGTGCTCCTTGCTCCGCGTATTGCCCTGACACGGTGCTGACGTAGACGGCTCTGTGACAGCTTCTCTCACCAATGCTAGTCCGGGATCTTCCCGAGACATATTACTGCAGGACCCACTTCGTACTATGTGTTTCATTAACTCTTTAAATCCTGGCCAATCAGTCCCCAAAATCAGCGAGTGGGTGAGACGAGGGTTAACCGCCGCCTTTACACTATGCTTTCGTACCCGAAATAGAATGTGGACGGACACTAAAGGGTAGTTGTGATCATCCCCGTGCACACACAATACCTTCACCACTTGTGCTGTCCCCAATGCCTCACCTTGCACCAGGCTTTGGTGGATTGAGGTCTAGTTACAGCCGGAATCCACCAAGGCCTGATACGTATCCCCTTGGATACTTACCAGTATATGATACGCTCTGGCCAGATTGAGGGTGGTTTCTGGTGCGTCAGGGACCCGGACCACCATGCCCACCTCCATCACGGAGCACTGATTTTGGAGATGTCCTGGCTCCCCGCAGCACCAGCACATCGGCCCAGGCTCTCCCTCTGCACTGGTGTTACGGACATCACTCACCTGGGGGAGAGAAGACACAGACAAGGAAGGGGGAAATGGGAGGACACCACGGGTGCGTCAGGCCAGCTGGGGGGAGCCGGCCCCGCCTCCTCGGTGGGGGAAAAGGGCAAAGATGCGAAGCAGAGGGAGATTGAGAGAGAGAGAGGAAAGAGGAGAAGGAGAAGCATGTCTTCCTGCTATCTGAACTGCCGCCATGTGGTCCTCTGCCAGCTCAATGGCTCAATCCAGCAACACCGGGCGATGACACTGGACCCTCTCTGCCATTCCTTCCGGAAGTCACGTGATGAACTGTTCTAGTGTCACCAGGTCAATAATTGCCTCGGCATCGCGGTCATCTGTCCTCAGCCACTGCCAGCAGGTGTCCCGGAGTTGTTGGCCAAACGTGAATGGCTGGCCGACCTCCTCCAAGCGCAGTGAGCAGAAGTGCTGACGTTGTTGCTCCGGGAACTGGCTGACATGCTGGAGGATGGCTTTCTTGAGGTCTGCATATATGAGCCGGCTGTTGGCAGGGAGCTGCAGCGCGGCGAGCTGTGCCTCACCAGTCAGCAGGGGAAGGAGGCGCGCTGCTCGACTGGCCAACCCCATGCCTCCGTTGCTTGCTCAAAGAGCGCGAGGAAGGTTTCTGGATTGTTGTGTGGACCCATCGTTGTTCGGGTGAGGTGGGGAGGGTCTGCTACAGTGGCAGTCGTGGACCCCGCCAATGCAAGTACATCCCGGAATGCCTGGCGGTCTTCTTGTTGTGCCAGCATCAACGCTTCAAACCCTTGTTCCTGCTCCTTTCGGAGGGCGATCAGCGCTTGATGCTGGTTCTGTTGTGCCATGGCGAGGGCATGGATGAGGTCTTTAAAGGGCGAGGACTCCATGGGGGGTTTCCCTTCTGTACTCCCGGGTTTCGGCACCACTGTAGAAGCTGTCCAGATGTGGGTGGAGCACAGAAGTATGGCAGGCTGTTGTTAACGTTTAGAGTAGGTTTATTGTGGCTTTTCAGCACAATACTTTTTTTTTTTTCATTTGAGACAGACACTCAGACAGACAGACAGACAGACAGACAGACAGACACACACACACACACACACACACACACCATCGTGCTCTGGTCCCAATCTCTCATCCTTTGCTCTCTTACTCCTTTTATGGAGAGCCGTCACCGCAAGACACACACAAACACACATTAATTGACAACAGGTGTAGTGATTTGGCCACTCACCTTCCCTGACTCCACCCTCCATTCATAAACTGACGCTCAGCCACGCCCCCACTGCCACAACCATAAGTGAGGAAGAATTACAAATGATAAAAGAAAATGCTGTTCTAAAACTATTCAAAGGGGAGGTGGAATTGTGTTTTGTTTTACTGATTTCAAAACAAAGTATTTTATTTGAGTTGGTGTAGATAAGTGACAAGTCTGCACCACATCTTTATTCCACTTGCATACATCTTTATTCCATTTGCATGCCGCTTTTTAAGTTTGAAATCAATTTGCATTTTTTAAATAATCACCTGTGTATTTATACTAAAATAATTATCCACCTCAGGCTCAGTGAATATCAGTGAATAATCACCTCGACTTTGACTCAATTATTATTCATCAATATTCACTTCACCTTCAGCAAATGACTGTAGAAATTTTAACCATTTTCCAAAGTCTTTGTCACATTGTGTCTATTACAGCTGGGTGGACACTGTATCTGGTAAAGCTTTAATGTGTTTTATTTGTAGCCCTTTGAAAAATGTCCACGAAGGTTAGGGTGTTCAGATTTCTGCTTAAAATATATAGTGTTATCATAGAAATGAAGAATGATCATATTTACCCTCCAATTTTATACCGATCCTCAAAGCAGACTTTAATGTTGTATCTTTATCAGTATTTTTCATAACAAAGCAGTACAATACAGGGACATTTTGTGTGTGTGTGTGTTTCACACAGCCTACCTGCCATGATGGTAAAGCAGATTACAGACCCTTAAGTTAAAGTTGATCAAATCAGGATTGTAATTGGATCAATCTGGACTGTAATTAGTAGATCCAGGTTGTTAATCACTCAAAGGAACATGCACTCCTTGGCCTCATTAGCTATCTAACCTCGGCTTGGAGATAAATCAATAGCTGTGATTTGGAGAAATTTCTTAAATTTTATTACTAGCACAGGACTCCATAAACACATGGAAACAAAATCAAGAAGACAAGAAAAAACACAACTCATTATGAATCTTAACACAAGCCTAACACAATTATTTAGGACTTTCTTTAAGGATGCATGTTTTCACATCTATGAGTTAGTTTTGTGGCCAAGAATTATTAACTGGAAGCCCTAGTATGTTAATTCATGGCCACATCTAACCTTGCCTGGTCTACAACCTCCCTCATTCTTCCCATGTCACCCCTCTGCTTGCTGACCTGCACTGGCTACCTGTTGCAGCTTGTATCAAATTTAAGACATTGGTGCTAGCTTACCAGGCTGTCAAGGGGTTAGGGCCAGCATACCTCCAGAGA
>JAODLJ010000025.1:62424549-62436686 GCA_027576115.1 Cathorops melanopus
CCTTCCATGAGGTCTGAGTATTCAACATAGCAGCCAGTCACAAACCCTAGACCACGGTTTAGTGGAGTAAACAAAACAAACATACAGAATGTTGCAGAATGTACGCGTAATTCATTTCAGCTGTATACAATCCTGACCATGCACTGCTTGTTGCAAGCCACAATGCCAAGTTCTGAAAGGAATCTAATTTGATTACCCTGATCAGACAGAATTCAAGAAACCAGGAAGTACAATTGGTAAGATTCAATGTTCAGTAAAATCAGAAGTGTTAATATTTCTATAAAAGTCTATTTATTTTGTATAAATGGCTATCTTCATTCACTGATACTTGTTGAGATTGAAAGTAATCAGAAATGTTGAATTTGGGTGTAATCTTTGTCAATAGCACTTTAAATAGTGGAAGTGCACAGAAAATATTACCTAGCTATAGATTCTGCAGTCCATATCTTTGTACTTTTATTGCAGAACATGGTTAAAGAAGGATACGACCATACCATTAACACAGATGGAAGAGCAAGGTGGAATTTGGCCAAAGGAATGAAGTAAGTAAAACATTGGCATGTTGCTAATGCAAAAAATGAAATAGTTAACTGCATAAAATGTTCTTTATTTGCTGTCATCTAGCTTGTGTTTGCTGTCATCTTTCTGTGTAAGAATACATGTTTCTTATTCATGAAAGTAGAATTGTGCATGAATTTGTGTCTTGAAGAAAAATATCCATGAGCACTTGTAAATTCATTTCTTAGTTGAGAGATTCTCACTTAAACATACGACTCAGAGCTTGAGAAATTTTGAATTTCGTATACAGAGCTTTGAATCATTTTTCCACATTCACTCCCATATGAAACTCCTTTCTTGCTGCACCAAATGATTCTTGCACTAAAGTTACAGTACCCTGTAATTCTTGCTGTACTAATGTAAATTGTTGCAAAATCTGGAGTGCTCAAGAGGCGGTTTGCAGATGACTGGGAGTAATTTGTAAAATACCACTAGGCAGAGCGGTGGTCAGGAACATTTGTCTATGTATGTAAGTGTATCTTTGCTGTACAAAGTATTTAGACACAACTTTCGAGTGACTAAGCACCTCCGGGCAGTAGATTATCCACCATTTAGTATAGCAAAAATAGACAGCACAGCAAGAATTACCAGGTACAGCAACAATATCTAGTGGCAAGAGTTGCAAGAATAACAGAATATGGCCCAAAAAAATGTTAATAGGGGTGCCATTGGTCGACACCCTCACATCTAACTCGATGCTCAAAATTCTTTTTCTATACACCTGTACAGGTTCACGTTACATTCAAATTTACCTGCCCCACACACATTTTGCCTTCAAAACTGATTTCCCTTCCCTTTATGTCCATCTTTATGAAAATGTTTTCAAGGTGATCCAGGTACATAGTCATCAGTAAAGTGTTTGTGATGTGCATCACAGTCCCACGAGATTTGCGAGAGTTATCACTGGATTTTGCGGGTCTACTGGGGAATTTTGCGGGGTCTGACCGGATGCTCGTAGTAGGCAAGCCAAATCTTGTATCCTGTTCTGTGGTGTGAGGCCTACAAGCTGATCGTGGCTTCCCAAACTCGGCCGGTGAGACCAAAAAGTTATGAAAAGCTTGGATATGGTATCGACCAGTTAAGGATATCATGGCTACGGCCGTGAACGTTTCAAAAGACATCTGTTTAGAAGACAGACACTCCCGGCACCTAGTACAATGACAAATACCTGAAAAGAGTTCACATAGTTACCATGCAAATTCCAGAAAATAAACTGGTCATTGAGAAGCAAGATTGTGAAATTTTCTTTGGCGTTGGCACTTTAAAGCAAATGGGAGTTCTCAGCAGTTATCAGCAACCACGCTGTTCTGTTCAAGGTGTGGCCTCTTTCGTCGAGTTCAGGACCGATACAGAACTATAGGGTCTCACACTAGATTTCTCTGCCTTGCGGGATGCGAGACACGATCCGAATCCCGCATGGGCCACGCAAAACTTCGAGAATTATCCTGCGATGACCTGTACAATATGTTGCGGCATTCTGCACCGAGTCTCGCATTAAATACCAGAGCATCCCTCACAAAATACGGAAAGGTGACGCAGCAGCGGAACTTGATGCATATCCCAAACTCTGTACTGTATCTGCTGCACAAGACATTTTTTGTTTTGTTTCTGACCACACATGATGAATGTTTCATTAGGCATAGTACATAGATTCCCTTGTTTTCTCTGTCTTTAGAGTTCATCTGAGGTACAGTTTGACAATGTAGAATTAAAACGCATTAGTGCACTGCTATTTTCAACATCATATTCTAATTATACACATAAAAGCAACAGTATTCAAGCAAAAGTATATTGATTAACAGAATAAAAGAATACAATGCTTACAATGCATTCTGTCACATCTGTTAATGGAGAGAAAATACAAGAAGTCTGTTCTAATTGCATCACTTAGATGTCACATCAAACATTTTAATAATGTATAGCTATTCGTCGACCCCAAAAAAGACCTAAGGGTCTGCAGGTTTTGGCTCGATTTTTTTTTTCTTAGGCCTCATAAGAATTTAAGACTCAACCCACATTGAAAAAGAAATGAAATGCTACATTGTATTATATATGTCAACTATATTTTTGAACATACCAGAATAAACAGCATGGGTCACTTTTTTTTTACCACTGCATGAAAAGAAGGTGGTAAATTTTGGCCCACTCACCATTAATGTTTCCAGCTAAGTTGAATGCCAACTGCGGAAAGATTTTAGTTCATTTGTATCGTACTGTTCATTAGCACGTCTTCATGTTTCTAAGTGTACAAAACTAAACAAAACCATATCACTCATCCCATTCAAATAGAAATGCTAGACTCTTGTATTTTCTGAAGAGTGGATTTATTGACAAAATCCCTAAGATTCTTGTGTCTTGCTTAAGATACATGAGAGCTACTTACCTTATATAAACAAAAATGTCATGTTATTGCTTATCCCTTCAAATAAAGGTTGACAGTTTCAATAAATGATGCTATACAATTGAAGCAATCAAAACTTTTGCAGGGCCACCTCAGCCCAAAATGATGAGACAACCAAGGCTGTCCTGGAATATGTTCAGGGACTCCTGCCTGGCTATGCAGAAAAGATAGGCATCGTCAAAGGTGCAATGATTTTCCATCAATGAAACTTTAGAATATATATTTAGTTTCTACAGATTAATAGCTGTTATGTTGTGTCTCCATGTGACCATCCTGCAGGTTTGACCCTGAAAGTTGCTAAGTATATTCTAATTTGTATAGTGTAAATATAGTCATGTAAGTAACACTGCATCACATGCAATCATATATATGTCTGTTTAGTTGTACTGTAAGTAGTTGTTATAGACCTTACGAAAGTCGCTGTACTTTTGTCGTGTCAATAAAGATTTCCTATATTGTATGATGCACATGACGTGTAATTCCATCAGGCATACATGTTCAACCCTCCTTGGGACGTCACGGGAAAACACAGGATGGTCAATAGTTAAATCAATAGTGGTAATATTACAAATTATGTGATAGTTGAACAACAATCCATTGTTCTAGTGCCATATTATTGTGTACTTAGATTTGATTGGTGGGCAAGCAAGTGTAGTGAACTGCAGGTACATGTATTTAGTCATTGCAAAAGAAAGTCGGTGTTGCTAAAACACTCTGCATTTCTGAAAATACATTGGCTTCTTGATATAGTGATATTTTGCTAGATTGTACAAATAGTCTGAATTCCTGGCAAGGTATTAAAGTGGTTGTCATGTTTTGTCTTCTTGCTCTATCTATTATTTAAGACAAAGGAACTGGCTTAATTACTTGAAATGTGTAAATTTTGGCAGATCAGTTGGACACCCACAAGTTTGCTGAAATAATTTGAAAGTAGATTTTGTTAACTCATAAAGAAAAACTGAAATCATGATTTTCTATGTGCAACACAGCTGCAGTGGACACTTACTTTGATAGTAAGAGACGAGAGGGGATGAGGGAACAACAAGGCAAGACTGCCAAGCACCGAAAGCAGTGCATCCGGAACACAAGGATAGCCACAGTACGTACCTTATTACATTTTGGCATTTGCATATTTTGTATAGTGGCAGTGCAAACAGTGAAACATTAATCTAAATAATACAAGCAAGAGATGAAGGGCTAAAAAAACCTAGGCCTGTGCCAATGGTTTGTCTACAGCATAACTGTTGCTTGTGAAAAGTTGTGGTTGTATTACATTTTGTATGACAAAAAACTTATCCAATAAATGTCTTGCCAATGCGATGGAGCTTCTTACAGTGTGTACACTGTTCAGGTACATAGAACCTTCATTGATGCCAGATAAGCACAACAAATAGCCTAATCAGAGCATAATGTCAATAATGACAAGGCATTACTAGTCTGTCTGTGATGTATTAGAGGATCAATGACATTTTCGTTTTTGCCAACAGAAACTGGATCATCGCCTGAAAGCCTTGAAGGCGAAGAAATCATATAACCAGCAACTCAAACTGAAGCTGCAGCGTGTTCTGAAGAAGGAGTACATGTCATCAGATGAATCTGATACTGATGACAATGGAGAAAAAATCTTTCTGACTAAGGCCATTCCTTGGCAGTCAGAATCATTCACAACACGCAAGAGAGAGTTGGACCAAAAATATGACACTTCAATTCAAAGTGAACAGGCAACACGACAGTCAATAAAAAGAATTCCCGGACCTCCTTCCACTTCCAAATCAAAAAAGCCCATCTTGGCAGAAGAGGACGCATGGATTGCTAAATGAAGATTCATTCATAAGAGACTCATTTTTCCCTACTTAGGACATCATTTGCATTGTTACAAAGGAAATCCAATTCATTTTTGATTTATGAAAATTTTACAATTGGAAAATGGAAATTAGGATTTGATCTGATTCATTTGCATTGTTATTGCAAGGTAAATAATAATCGGTCTGGAGTTGAAACTGTGTAGTCCTCTTTCTTCTAAGCCTGTTTAGTCAGCATTTTTCTTGTTCAAGTGAAATGAAATTTCCTCTATAATCCACCTAGAAATTTGCTTGTGCAGCTAGGAGTCCTTTCTATGACATCATGACCCATCGCTAATTTGTCCAACCAAAGAACACAGTATAAAATTGATTTGAAGATAAGGCCACAGCAAGTAAATTTTATGGATGACATCCACGTGCTCATTAATTTTTGCCTTATTTCAGAAAAAAAAGAAGCAATATTTTTTTTTTTCTTTGGAGATGGTCCACTTGATGAGAAAGTACCAAAACTGGAAAATGTGTTGTAGCCTAATGTAAAAGTGACACTAGCGAGGTGACCATGACTGTAGGTGTAGAAGTGAAACTAGTTGGATAGTTGTAAAAGTGGCACCACAATGGAAGCCATGAGTGTAGTTGCCAACTTGGTATGTGAGACCAGTCTACCACACTAGTGTCAATTTTACTACACTATTTCACTTCTGGAATATTTTGTCGTACGGTTTGTCTCTTCAGTTCGTGTTACAACGTTTATGGTGCCTATTTGGAAAATTTAGTCATCTTGTTCTTTTTACCCATCTTGTTTTTTTTTTCGCCCTATCTCATTATTTTTGCAGTCTGCAGAGGTTCAGAGATGTTATATTCTATTATTGGGTTTGCTTAAGAAACTTAGTACTGTAATAACTGTGCAGGGACATCTCTTTCTGAGGCAAAGACATGTATTTCTTCCATTTCCTACCTGTCATATTTTATATGGCCTCTGTCGTTGATCCTTTCTCCATTGTCATCAGTATGCTCAGCTGTACTTTTGAAGCAATATCTGCCTGGAGTTCTGAACAAAGCAGTACAGCATTCAGTGAATACTGACATGCACATGTAAATCTTGTTCCCATTTCATTTATTTCGTTTCAGTCAATTTCACATTAGTACTATGTCACAGTGTATAAAATGTAAATGTTGCAATGATTCATGATGGTGTGGAAATTATTGGAAAGCATCACAAATGTTATGTTAGAACCAGCATGATGACTTGGCATATAGGTTTGATGTTTCCTGCACCATATACCACATACATGTATGAAAGAAAACCTCCTATTGTGTTAATTTTCTCAAGAAAGCAAGATACATACTAAAATGTTAATCCATAGGCATAGTTCTACATGTATTTCACTTGTCTTTTATTGCAAGTTATAATCTAGCTTTACTGTCTGATGATAGTAACATATTTTTCAATATTTGGAGTAGTTTAACGTATTTTGAGAGTACTTACTTTGATATTTCTCTTTTAGTAAAGTAATGATTTATTGGATTAATGGCATTGTGTTGAAATGTGCCAAGAATCATTGTATACATTCATGTGCTGAAAGTTGGATGACGTGTGTTCAACGTAGCTACGTAGATACAGTATTCAGTGTATTTCTGTGCACAGTCATGTGATAAATAATGCATATGTGAATTGTATTAAGAGCAGAACTGTTGCAAACAATTTGTCAACAGCTAAGCATGTAAAAGGAGTTATTTGCATTTGTATTGCTCATCATTTGAAAATTGCAGTTCCCCAATGTTCTTTCTTGTAACATGAGAATCAGTAAATGCTGTTAAGTTAGACCCAGAACCATGTTGACCAGCCTTGTTATTTATCATATTCAGGTTTCGTTTATCAACTGGTTATAAGGTAGTTTATAAGCATGGATATGGGTAAGATTGCATAGGTTCCAGGGTATATGGGTAAATACTGCTGATAAATCCTGGTAAATGCATCTTTATACAGTAGTGGTGACTTATACCGCGACTGGTATATCTTGGCTAAAGGCGGGTAAATGGTCGTAACTGTGACTTATACCACGAATGGTAAATCCTGGTAAATATCGCCATATAGTAGCTGTGACATATACCACGACTGGTATATCTTGGTAAATGCATATTTATACCCTCGGTAAAGGCGGGTAAATGGCCGTAACTGTGACTTATACCGCGAATGGTAAATCTCGGTAAACACACCTTTACACGAACCGGGTAAATGTGGGTAAAATTAGGCAACCATTACCGGACTTACCATGTCGGGTAAATGCCGGGTAAATCTGCACATTTACCAACGGGTAAATATTCGGTAAATAGCTGGTAAATGTAACCTTTACCAGGCTTTACACCACATTTACCATCACGGTAAATACGACTTTTCATGCAGTGGAACCCAGGATGCTATTCCTTCCAGCAGCCAAACCATGAACTGCTCCAGTATCTCTTGGTCAATGATGTCATCAAGGTTGCACTCTTCTGTCTGCAGCCATTGCTGGCAGGCATTTCAGAGCTGTTAGGCAAGGGGGAAAGGATGGTCAAATCTCAATGCATGCCAGCACACAGAAGCACTGACAGTGTTGTTCTGGGGTGTGGCTGACTCACTCCAGAATGCCCTGCTTCAGGTCCAGATACTCCAGCAGGTTGGTGGCTGGAAATTTCACAAAATTTGGTGTGCCAAAATCACAAGATGTTGGCGAGCCAGTTATTATGGTCCACACCTTCAAATTTTATGGGGGCATAACTTTGAAATGGATATTTGAGATTTCCAGAGATATGAGCAAAAATATAAATACCTATATTATTGCACTCCATGGAGCCATGCACTGTTGATTACACTTTTGTGAGATCTCTCCTAGTTCAGGAACCTATATACCAAATTTGATGCCTGTACAACTTATAGTATTTGTTGCCAATACCCTTTTCCAAAAGAAAAATAAAAACATGAATAATAATCCTTAGAAGTCCTAATGGGTTCCAATAGCTTGGCTGTTGGAACCCCTACTCATTATTACAAAAGCAAAACAGAAAATACAGAAAACATCAATACAAAAACAGCAGCTTGGTTGCTTGGATCCAAAACACTACTACTACTACTACTACGACTAATAATAATAATAATAATAATAAGAGAAATGTTTAAGTGTGTTTTTTTTCGTTATTTGTGGGGTCTTTTTTAACTTTTTAACCATTATTTATTTATTTATTTATTTATTTATTCATTCATTCAACATGGTGTCTGATTGTGCAAAACAATGTTGCTCTTATTAAGAGGACTGTTTGTGGCTTTTATCATCCGGCTTATATCATGCCGCCCCTCACCAGAAGGTGCTGGCGCTATGCAGACTGCACTACTTAGTTACACCCGGGACCAGCTCCTACTTCTACGTACCAGCTACACATTGGCCCCCCAGCTACTGTGTGAACTGCTGGCTCAACACCCGGAGAGAGGTTGCAGGAGACGGACACGGAAGAGGGGGAAACATGGCGGAGTATGACAGAGACTACGGAGAAGAGCTAATAGACCACCACTGCCCTCCATGCTTCTCTGTACCATCCACTCCCTGAAAAACAAGGTTGAGGAGCTCAGAGCCAATGCCAGGTTTCTCCACGAGTACTGGGAATCATGCCTGCTCGTGTTCACTGAGACGTGGCTGCAGGAGGACGTGCCCAACTCACTAGTTTCCCTGGATGGCTTCTTGTTGGTGCACTCTGATAGGAACGACAACTCCGGCAAGAGCAAAGGTGGCGGCACCTGTGTCTACATCAACAACCTGTGGTGCTCGCAGTTCACCACGAGAGAGTCGGTCTGTAATCCCGACATTGAACTGGTATGTTTAAGCCTGAGACCCTTCTACCTGCCACGTGAATTTGGGAATATTTTACTATGTACTGCATATATCCCGCCTGGGGGTAGTGCTGCTAAGGCAGCTAATATCATAGCAGACTGTGTTCACAGACAACTGAAACGCACCCCTGAAGCACCATGTTTTATTCTAGGCGATTTTAATCATTGTAAACTTGAGGCTACTTTACCTGGGTTCAGCCAATATGTTAACTGTAATACCAGAGGAAAAAACACATTGGATAAATGTTATGGAAATATCAAAAACGCCTATACTGCTAAGGTTAAACCTCCTTTAGGGTCCTCTGATCACAACGCTGTCCATTTAATCCCTACTTACAAGTCCCTGCTTAAAAGCAACAAACCACAAGTTAAAACTGTTTCTATATGGAACAATGATAGTGTAGAAACTCTGAAAAGCTGCTTCTCTTGCACCAACTGGGACCTCTTTCATAGTCTGGAACTAGAGGAGGCCACAGATACTATCATGGATTATATTAAGTTCTGTAAAGATAATGTGGTAACTCAAAAATCTATCACTATGTACCCAAATAATAAATCTTATATCTCCAAGGAGATTAAAGAGTGCATAGTACAGAGGAAAGTAGCATTTAAGAATGGGGACCTACTAAGCATGAAAAACATGCAGAAGGAACTTAATCACAAACTAAGGACTGCTAGGAGGAAGGAGAGGGAGAAATTTGAATCTCACTGCTCAGGTATGAATACTAAAAAACTATGGGACTCTATGAAAACCATGCCAAACATGACTCCAGCTAAGAGGTGTATCAATGTGTTAAATGAGGAGGAAAAGGCTAATGAGCTGAATAACTTTTTTTTGCCGATTTGACTTAAGAGACTTCTCATATGAGAAGAAAATAGCTATGGATGGTGTACCTGAATCAGGCCCTGGAGTAATCACTATTGACCAGCATGCTGTGGAGAGACTTTTTTCATGCATCTGCCCCAGAAAGGCCTCTGGTCCAGATGGCATCTCTGGGCGCCTACTGAAGTCCTGTAGCAAAGAACTGGCAGAAGCCTGGTGTCCCATCTTCCAGAAATCACTAGACACTCATTCTGTTCCCTCTATCTGGAAAAGTTCTGTTATCATTCCTGTGCCTAAAAAAGCAAGCTGTAAAGAGAATAATGACTACCGTCCTGTTGCACTGACTTCGTTGGTAATGAAGTGTTTTGAGAAAATCATGATCAATTTCTTGAAGACAGAAGTTAGTGGTTTTGTAGATCCCTTTCAGTTTGCTTACAAGTGCAACAGAAGTACTGAAGATGCCATTTTAGCTGTGACCCACCTTATCAATAAGCACTTGGAGGATTCTAGCTCATTTGCACGTCTTTTATTGGTTGATTTTAGTTCAGCTTTTAATACGTTGCAGCCACATCTTTTAATTAGCAGATTAAATGATTTTGATGTTCATCCTTTTATTATTAAATGGTACTTTTCGTTTTTAACAAATCGTAGACAACGGGTCAGTGTTAATGGAACTTTATCTGAAACTAAAACTCTGAGCACAGGTGCACCACAGGGATGCGTGAGTTCACCGGTTCTGTTCACTCTGTACACAGATGCGTGTAGAAGTTTTTATACAAACAATCACATCATTAAGTTCTCAGACGACACTGCAATTTTATCACTGTTGAAAAAGAATCATGATATATCTGACTACTTTCTGGAAATTCAGAGGTTTGTTGAGTGGTGCGACGATAACCACCTCATTCTGAATGTGAATAAGACAGAAGAAATGGTGTTCGACCCTCGAGGAGTGGGTGACCACAGGCCCGTGGTCATCCACAATCAAGCCATTGCCCAGGTGCAGTCATACAAATATCTGGGTGTCTTTATTGACAACGCACTCACCTGGAGCACACACGTCGACAGCCTCTGTTGCAGACTACAGCAACGGTTGCATTTTCTTCGTCGTCTGAGAATTCATGGTGTTGATCAAAGATTTATGTTGATTTTTTATAAGGCAGTCTTGGAAAGTCTGATCAGGTATAGTATCACAGCTTGGTTTGGTAACCTCTCTGTGCAGCTAAAGAACAAACTGCTTCGGCTAATTCATGCTGCTGGAAAAATTATTGGTGTTAAAGAGCACTTCTCCATTCAGAGTATTTATGAACAGGCCACTCTGCAACAAGCAAATAAGATTATCTGCGATCCATCACACATCATGCATGGCGAGTATGAGCTGCTACCATCTGGTAGAAGGTTTAGAGTTCCTCACTGCAGACTGAACAGATTTAAAAACTCATTTGTTCCTGTGTCAATTAAGCTGGTAAACAAGGTCAGATAAGACCAGAGCACAGATGACTTGTGGTGGTTTGTTTTGCACAGGTTAGTGTTTTTACTTATTAGAATTTTAGCATTTTATTACACCTATAAGGTGTTATTTATTCACTCATTTATTTTTTGTATTTTTATTATTTTATTTTTTAATTCACAATGTTTCTTGCACTTGTTTGTATGTCTTTGTATGTGTATTGTGTTGTATTGTATGTTCTGTGTTGTGGCTGCAGCATGGGCGAATGGCCCAGAACATATTGTCTCCCAAAGTGAGAAATTAAGTTAATCTTGAAAGCTGCTGTGAATTTTGGGAAATAGAGTCTTGCATGAGAGCAGGAGCAGACATGACAAATAATGGATTATAGTGGGGTGTCTCTCCTCTATGATGGTCAGCGAAGTGCTATCTCTGAACCACTTCCTCTAGGTGCTGGTAAATGCTCTCCTACACCTATTCACTGTATCTATACCAGTCACTGACTGTGGGTATGGTGGTGGGAGAGTTGTCCCAGGGGAAGAGGGGTGGTTGGTAGCCCAGTATGTATTAGAATGGTGTGAGTTAGGTCACTGAGTATGAGAGAGAGTTCTGTGCATTCTCAGCCCAAGGCAGGAACTGGGCCCAGTCCTTCTGGTTCTTTGAGCAGAATACACAGAGGAAGCACCCAACCTCCTAGTTAGCACTTTGCACCTGATCATTCGACTGAAGGTGTTAGCCTGAGGTTAAACTTACTGACAACCCTAATTTTTCCATAAACCTGGTGCAGAGTTATGTGACCTGGGGCCCTCTATCACTTACTACATTCTCAGGGATACCAAAGTATCAGAACATGTGTGTGCATAACAGTTCTGCTGTCTCCAGGGTTGTGGTAAGGTATGGAAACAGATTGAGTCTGAACGACTTGGAGAAACGGTCGATGAGGACCATAACAACTATTTGTTTTGTGATTGGGGTAGGTCTATGATCGTCAATGGTGATGTGGGACCATGGACATTGAAGTATGGGTAATGGCTAATGATAGGTAAATAGTACAAAGACGTCAAATTTTGAAACTGAGAAATTGTTTTTTGAAAAATATATGCTCATTTTGAATTTGATGTTAGCAACATTTCAGAAAAGTTGGGAGGCAACAAAAGGCTGAAAAAGTTGTGTAACGCGAACCCCCCCTCCCCCTCCAATTTTGTTAAATGGCAAAAAGTCAGTAACGTGATTGAGTATAAAAA
>JAODLJ010000025.1:63134900-63147385 GCA_027576115.1 Cathorops melanopus
AAAAATGAAGCGTAATCCAAAAATGAACAATTTAAAAATCACAGAAGTAAAATATACCAAGTGTCTGTACTTTATATCATTCTACCTTTTACAGTTTTTGAAACTGAAACCTCCGAACCGAGGCTGACATACACACGCTGTCACCATGACCGAAACTCTTATTTCCCGGGAAAGGCCCGGCGCTAGAGCTCAGTGGAATGCACTTTCCCTCTGTAATAAGCATAAACATGTCTGAAAGTGATTTTTTTAGTCTAGTCCATTTATTTTGAATGGTGAACTGAATTGCATACACTCACAGGCCATTTTAATCGGAACGTGTATGCGCATGCGCAGTGCACGGCTGTTACACTCTTACATTCTTACAGCATGATGACACAGTGGCTAGCACCTCTATATGAGGCAATAGCCACAACAAAAATGATTCTGACCTTTTTGGTGACCTTGACTGGATGACCCTCAAAATGTTGGAGGTTTTATTTGAGACCAATGCCCATCTATCCTGAAAGTGTCATGAAGATTGATCCAGCCGTTTTCCCATAATATCGTTTACAACAAAACAAAGAAACCCAACTGAAAACAATACCTCGCCCCGCTTCCTCTGTAGCGGGCGAGGTAATAATGCATATACAGGTCAGCAAATTTGGGTAATGTTCACATCAACCATCAGAATGGGGGGGGAAATGTGATCTCTGTGATTTTGACCATGGCATGATTGTTGGTGCCAGATGGGCTGCTGGAGTATTTCTATAAATCTCCTGGGATTTTCACACACAACAGCCTCTAGAGTTTACTCAGAATGGTACAATAAAGAAAAAACATCCAGTAAGTGGCAGTTCTGTGGATGGAGACACCTTGTTGATGAGAGAGGTCCACGGAGAATGGCCAGACTGGTTCAAGTTGACAGAAAGGCTACAGTAACTCAGATAACCACTCTGTGCAATTGTGAACAGAAAAGCATCTCAGAATGCCCATGGAGTTCCAAGAACAGAAAGCTGAGGCTGTAGCGGGCACAGGCTCATCAAAACTAGACAGTTGAAGACTGGAAGAAACATAGCCTGTTTTGATGAGTCTCAATTTCTGCTGAGGCACACAAATGGTTGGGTCAGAATTTGGTGCCAACAGCTTGAAGCCATGCAACAAAACTGCCTTGTGTCAACAGTTCAGACTGGTGGAGGTTGTATAATGGTGTGCGGAATGTTTTCTTGGCATGCTTTGGGCCTGTTAATACTAAACAATCATTGTTTAAATGCCACAGCCTATTTGAGTATTTCCGACTACTTCCTGATGGCATGATGACCATGCCACAAAGCAAAAGTTGTCTCGAACATGTATCATGAACATGACAATGAGTTCAGTGTTCTTCCGTGGCCTTCTGAGTTACTGGATCTGAATCCAATAGAATACCTTTGGGATGTGGTAGAATGGCAGATTCACAGCATGAAAGCATGAAAATTGGCAGGAATTGTGTGATGCAATCATGTCAACATGGATCAGAATCTCAAAGGAATGTTTCCAAAATGGCATGGAATTCATGCCATAGAAAACCATGGCCTAATGGTTAGAGAAGCAGCTTTAGGGCCAGAAGGTCGCTGGTTTGATTCCCTGGACCAGCAGGAATGGCTGAAGTACCTCAGGCTGCTCTGGGTATGTTGTACGTTGCTTTGGATAAGAGCGTCTGCTGTAATGTAATAGGAGCCATGAAGAATTAGGAGTAAGGGGAAGTTCTTAAAGTGCTCAAGTTGGTGCATTTCTGTTTTCTTAACATAGATATGTCAAAATATGTTTTTTCTCCCTTTTTTTTTAAATACGTGTATAGATGCGCAAAATCGAGTCAGATCAAGACTGTATCAAGCAGCAATATATTTTTCAAAGGGACCAGATTTCGCTACAGGTAAGAACCTCAAATTTGTTTATAGCTCAGATAAATGGGAATTTCTCAAAATTAATTTTCTGTACATTGTTTTGTTTCTGTATTGCATATGAGTAAATGACGTAAGGCTTGATTTGGCAGTGGTCGTGTTGCTAAAGAGGTGATTGAAGCCAGTTCGAAGATCCAGAGGGAACCTCCTGTTGTTCAAAGGTTAGAGTTACACCTACTGCATACGAAGGCCACTAAGAGCCGATATAAGCTGTGTAATGAATGCTTTTATGATTAAATCCACTTGGAGTGAATAACTGGAGTATCCAAAGAGGCAAAAAATGTCACTGAGTTAGTTCTGAACATGTGACTAGTGTTGTCATTAAATACGAGAGCCAATCATGTGGACATGCAGTCCATGTAATATACTGGTGAGTATATCCTGACACTGTTACACCAGTAAGTGATGTAGAGACATTTCTTAAAATCAGAAATTCTTGATAAGGGATTGTTTTGCTGTCGAATGACATTTTTGTGGAATTACAAAGTCTACATATGAACAGTATAGTCTTCAAAACAAGTTTCAGGTGGCTTAAACACCTTTTGATTTCATAATTTTGTCTCCGTGTCAGGAGTGATATGTGACAGAAGGTTGCCAGTGAAGGGGAAAGTGTATAAGACAGTAGTAAGACCAGGAATGTTGTATGGTTTGGTGACAGTGGCACTGACAAAAAGACAGGAGGCTGAACTGAACTGGAAGTAGCGGAGCTAAAGATGTTGAGATTTTCATTAGGCGTGACAAAGTTGGACAGGATTAGAAATGATTATGAATATTAGAGGGACAGGACATGTAGGACGGCTTGGAGACAAACTGAGCGGTGAGATTGAGATGGTTTGGACATGTACAGAACAGAGATCCAGGGTATATTGGAAAAAGAATGCTGGAGATGGAGTTGCCAGGTAGAAAGAAAAGAGGAAGGCCAAAGATGAGATTTATGGATGTGGTGAAGGAGGACGGTTGGTGCTACAGAAAAAATATACGGAGGACGGGAGCAGATGGAGGGGCATCATCCGCTGTGGCGACCCCTGACAGGAACAGCCGAAAGAAGTTATCTGAACTATCACATACACTGTTTTGATTGCTGCTCCACTCTTGACCAGGGACTACTTTATATATTTTACTACTTTTTCAGGACTGCTTTGGATATTTAAGAGTGTCCTAAAGAGCTTTTCCTTGGAATACTCTCTGAAACAAAAACTTGTCATGTTTATCTGATGTCTCAGTTTTTTACTTTTTTTTTTTAATCAATTTTGGGAAATTTGGCATCATGCCATAGTTCCACTGATTTGTTCCTCAAGGGTTCTGTAGATAGTTAAGAAGTATAGCTTCCTAAAATGGTTCTGTTGGAACCCTAAATAAATGAGACTGTCGTCATAATGACGGCGTAGCTCACTCTGGCCCCATCTAGTCCAGAAGGAACGATCTAAAGTGGGCCACCTGCGCAATAAATGTTGCAAGCTATATACACTATATATAGAAGCTATATACATCCTATGATTACTGACCTATTTGCCAGAAAGAATCCAAAATGGTGAGGAATTGACCGAGAAGAAGCAATTTTTGGTGAACTGCTCAGAATTAATTAGTCTGTAACTTCATTAATAATTGTAATTAAGCAAATCTGAGTAGAAGTTACATGCACCCTAGGTACCCCTACCTTCATACCAGAAAGAATCAAAATCAGTGAAGAATTGAGGGAGAAGATGTGATTTGTGTGGAAACTGCTCGTTCGGGCTTAATTATTCCATATCTTCATTATTAATTGCAATTATGCAAATTTGAGTCAAAGCTATATGTACCCCACGTAGACCTACCTTCCTGCCAAAAAGAATAAAAATCGGTGAAGAATCGAGAGAGAAGAAGCGATTTTCGTGAAATGTGGACGACGCAGGACGGATGACAGATGGATGATAGACAACACATTAGCTCATCATCTGTCGACCAGATGAGCTAAATAATTTATTGGAAAATATGTCACTCTCCAGGGTACCCAGAAAGGATGGATTCCTTTTTTTAAGTAGGCAGTTGACATAACCCATACGTATGTCTTTGGACTGTGGGAGGAAACCCACAGGCACAGGGCGAACATCCAAACTCCACACAGAAAGGCCCCAGTCAGCCACAAGGTGTGAGCCCAGAACCTTCTTGCTGTGAGGCAACAGTAATAAACATTGCATCATCATGCTGCCCTTTGTGACAATGTCTATTGTTAAAAGCATCACACAAATATAATTAAATTGAAACATGCTGAATAATTTAATGACAAACAGTATTTATTGCATTGGTAAGAAAATGCTCGGGAACAAAAATAAAAAGAAAAATTGAATGCCCTTTAACACAGAAACTTAAAAATGCAACTTGTTTAATTCATAACCCATGTCTGAAAATGCCTCAGGTTAGTGCTGCTAGCGCTATGAAATGCTTCTTTTTAAAAGAAAGAAAATAATCAGACCATCAAGTGTCATTTTTTGCTATCTGTATCAAAACAATTACAAAAATAAAAACTTTAACCTCACAGGTTTTTTTTTGTTTGTGTGTTTTTTACTTTGAAACTGAAATATTGTTTAGAATCAACAAATTCATGTCTAAACGAAAGAGTAAGCACAACTAGCTGGCAGGTATTTTTTTCGTGTTGATCATGGAATGAAGTAAAATTTTACATAAACACAGCACAGACACGTCTATGATCTGTGCATAGTCATGCTGAAAATGTCCATGGTTCACATGCTGGAACACCACATATCATTATCAAATTTAAAACCCATAGGGCCTTAAATAGGGGCAAATTTGCCAAATATGTCAATGTATATACAAACACCACAGACAAAGAACAAAAAGAGATACAAGAAAAGGGAACAAATTACATATTTCAGAATGGAAGCCCCTCTAATCAGTTAATAACCATTTAAAAAGAGACAAACAAAAGACCAGAAGAGAAATGTCTTCAAAAACAGCCATCATTAAACATGTTATTCCTACAATACTTATTGCAAACAACAACATTTAAAAGCTTGACTTGGACTAATTTGGTGTAGTGCATCTAAGACATGAACTTGCTTGTCCAAGATATATGGCAATATTTACATGATACTGGAAGTTTTTATTTAGATTGTTTTCAATATCTGTACTTGTGCTGGGAGTATGTATTTTGAAAGCACAAGTACAGCTTTATGGGCTGAGAAATATTTAAAAACTGGAAGGAAATTCACAATGGCAGCAAGTTTGTACACAGGCAAATAAGGAAGATAATTTCAAAGTCGTAGAAGGAAGTAGACCTCAGGCTCAGAGGGAGGACAGGAATTATGAGGGACCACAGAGTCATCAGCATAATTTTGATCATGGTAGCCATTCGAAAGTATTTTGCAGGATCCCTCGGGCAGACCACGATCCTCCAGCCCTACCTGCTCCAAGTACCCAGCAATGTATGAGCCAGTGGAATGCCGGCTGATGAGGGGAGTTTGAGAAGAGACTGTCTTATTGCGGAGGACTACATCAGAAGTAGCCCCTGCAGGTTGTAATTTGAGTGCCTCCTGCTGCCTTTCTCGGGCACGATTGGCTATGTGACGTACACGACTCTGACTACGTGAGGAAAGCTTCCGTGACAGGAATGTAGGAGGGTCATTTGAGTCCTCTGTGGAAACAGCAGAATTCAATCGTACTGGTGGGAACACTGAGAGAGATTTTGGGGTAGATTGCATTTGAGAGGGGATGGAGTGGTGGTCCACCTCATCCAAAGTCACCAGTTTACGAAGTTGTTCTGTCAGAGGGTCTAAAGCCTGTGAATGAATAGCCTGGCCACACATCCATTTCTGTTCTCGCATGGCTGGAGTGATGAAACTGCGACTGATGACCTTGTATTTGCTCTGGAAGTTGCATGAGATATCCTCAGATGTTAAGTCACCCAAGCTCTTGGACTTGCAAGGACTTGGAGCTGTTGGCACTGGAGAGCCAACAAGGTAGATCCCTTTGTATATCTCAGAATGGGTTGGTTTCAAAGCCTGGTGTTGTTGTAAGGATTTAGAATATTGCTTTGGTGGTCCAAAGGTATTTCTGTATTCTACAGAGCTACTATAGATCATATCCCAATCAAACCCAGGCAAGGGTGAGCCATTCTCTGTTTGATAGTTCATGTTTTGAGTCCTTAAAAGACATTCTGAGGAAGCAAATCCATTCTGGACATGCTGTGTCTTGCAAATCATACCCTTCTTGTCCCTAGCCTTAAAGTGCCTGTTGCTATATGCAATCCCATTGTAATTACCAGGCTTAAAATGTCCTGATATGGTAGCATTAATTTCATTACACTGTTCAGTGTGGGGCTGGTTGTTTTGGTAACCATGCTCATGAATGCTGGAAACGAAAGGATTGTGGGAGGAAGAACTATGAAACAGTGATGACTCTGTGGATTTATATGAATGTGTGCTCACTGAGGGGGATAAATAAAGAGAATTCTGTACTGACTCATGATGTGATGGTACCAGAGTCAAAGTCTTATCCAAAGGTTCTCCATCCACATTGACCTCCACCTCCATCGAGCTGCTGCTAGCAGAGTTGTTACAAATAAGGAAACGCTCTGAGGCTGTGCTGTTTATCAAGGTGTCTTTGTAACATCCATATTCCCAGTTTCTTGAAAATGCAGGGGACTGGCACTGGGGCTTGTGGCTTTTATCTCTATGAGATTCCCATCCACCATTTTCTTTTACCATTCTTCCGAAAGGGATCTTGGTCAGGGGACAACCTCTGCTGCCACCTGGGGACTTATACTTCAAGTTCTCTTGGTTTTTGCAGATAGTCTGATCAGGAATGTCATACTGAGAAACAGGTGAAAGCACTTGCTCATCTAGAATTGTGAAGACAGTTGATTCAGTGGTCTCAGGACTACAAGGGAGGTGTTTTTCAACAGGCTGTTGGGCTTTTTGTGACAAGTCCTGGATCCTTTTTTGTGGGGTGCTGAATTGTTGGTTGCTTTTTGGTGGAAGAGACAACTGAGGGGGTTGGGACCCTGAGGACAGATTTAAGTTACTCTGTTCAGCAGTAGCTTCAAACTGAGCAATAAGAGCTGATATGGACCCACATGTGTCATTCTCATTGCCTAGGGAAACAGCATCAATGAGGTGAGAGAGAGCACTGTCCTGAAGTGAATTCTGATCCTTCTGCTTAGACTGATGCAAGGACTCTGGAAGGAGAGATATGGCATTGGTGTCTGAAGAGGAAGAGAAAGAATGTGAAACTGCTTGGGATGTTTTGTTACTTTTAGGAGCTTCCTTTTGGAGGATCTCAGTTTGTAAACTAGCATGACAGTCGAGTTGATCCAGGAACTTTGAATGACCTTCTGTAGGCCTTATAGAAGAAGCTTTGGTTTGCTGGGTCAAATTATGCCCAAGGCATTCTGTAAGGACATCAGTGCTAGTTTCACCACATCGTCCTATAATGAAGCAAGAAGTTTCATCTGTTTCTACATACTTAGTGGTTCTCTGCCGGATTTGTTGTATATAGTGGGCATTGTCATCAGGGACTTCAGAGGTTTCAATAAGGAGATCCACAGAAGCAGATTGAGGCTTCTCCAAAAACAAATCTGTGGGAGAGAAAGAAAAAAGTGTCAGCAGCTGTCATTGAATTTTGTAAAACCTCAGCAACACCAAACTCAACACAATCCACTCTGTTCACAAGGACAAATGGAATGTGCCACCACGTAGGGCTGTGAGAGGAGGGTTTGAGAATGAGACTATGTAGACAACATCCATTTTCTGCTTATTGTCATCATGGTTCCAAAATAACCAATGCAGACAACATGGTCTGATATAGCTCTTATTCCATAAAGCAAAGGTCACAGTCATCATTTCATTAATTGTTATGAAATAAAAAATACATCACTGGAAAGGTGTAGTACAGATGTTTAAGATGAGGCAACCAGAATAAGGGTTATTGATTACCTGCTGGGTTTCCTAGTCAGTTTTCTACTATAAAGAGGAACAACAGTAAAGACAGAACAAGACAAAGGCAAGTTAAAGTATTAAGGAGGAAAAGCCTGCCTGTATTCAAAGCATATGTTAGCACAGAGCAATATAAGTAGCTGTAAAATAAAAAAACAAAGGAACAGCACGAGGAAGAAAAGTTAGATATATAAAACATTATCACATTTGACAAAAAAATGTATCAACAAATGTTTCACTTTTTTTCCGCAACATAATCCAAGAGAAATATGCTTCATCAATTGTAATAAACCTTCTATTTTATCTTACAGGATTGGTCCCAGCCATTGCCTGAACAGAAATGTTAGATTTATAAATAGTGGTGACTCTGGAATCTTTCTACTCTCTCTTTTTTAGTTGCTGCATCCTTCATGGTTAATTCACCAGGTTAGGGGCACATGAATAGAAGTGCTGCCTTACTAGAACATGGAAGCATAAACGCCATTGTAATTATTATCCATCCATCCATTATCCATAACTGCTTATCCTGTGCAGGGTCACGGGCAAGCTGAAGCCTATCCCAGCTGACTATGGGCAAGAGGCGGGGTGCACCCTGGACAAGTTGCCAGATCACTCAGGGCCGACACTTCATCCACTGCCAGCTTGCTAGGCCTGTTGCAGCTTCACCAAATAAACAACAGTTCACACTCACATTCACACCTATGGTCAATTTAGAGCCACCAATTAGCCTAACCTGCATGTCTTTGGACTGTGGAGGAAACCGGAGCACCCAGACGAAACCCACACAGACACGGGGAGAACATGCAAACTCCACATAGAAAGGCCCCCGTTGGCCACTGGGCTCGAACCCAGAACCTTCTTGCTCTGAGGTGACAGTCCTAAGCACTACACCACCGTGCCGCCCAATAGAAGTCTATTTCATGCAAAATTTTCTCCACTTAACCTCCAGCTTTCTGGTGCTATTCTGTCTTAGGCATTTTGGAATGTGCTCAGGAAAAACAAACTGGTTTTGGTTGTCCAAGATGGCTTCCCAATCATGTTCCTGTGTTCAGCTGCATGATGAAGTTTTGTTCATTTTTATAGATGACAGCAAGTCTTACTATCTGTATATTGACAATCTGTGTGACATTCCTGAAGAACTGGATACAGATTAGGAAAATTATGAAAAGATTTGGATGAGACTAGCTTCCATTACTTCCTACACTAGTCTCATGGCTCCAATACAAAAGCATTGAAGGACATGTTGGACACCAGACATGTCTTGGCTGATTGACTACATTTGGATTAAAAGAGACAATTGTGCACATTTTGGTTTTTGCCAAACTATTGCTTTATGAAACAACATAGCCATATTTCTTTTTCTTTCTTTTTTTGTAGGTTCCTTCTTGGCTAACATCGCTTATGTGAGACCAACATGTGATAGATAAATTTATGCAATAATGACAATTTGACAGTCACAGTGTTTTTGGAAGGTGTGAAACAAAGATTGATTGAGATTTTATTTTTCTAGCACAGTTCGATTTAGAAGAGATGCCAGATCATTTTCTGAAAACTGCTGGCATAAATTTAGGCACAGAGGTAAATGCAAAAATATTCTCCTGACTTGTGTTTAAAGTTCAAACTTTTTCAGTCATCACAGTGAGTACGTGTCTGCAAAGCGCTTCTGAGATCTGTCAGTTCCGTATCGTTCTATGAGGTGGTGCAGTTGGAGGCTGATCTGATGAAGGACCTTGATGAAATGAACACAGCGTACCTGCAAGACAGGAGTGGGGGGAGATGGAGAGAGGAGTGTGGGAGGATGCCGGTCTCACGAGCAATCAGCAGGCAAATGTCACTGACATTAATAACCACAGGAGGAACAAAGCAAGCAAACAAAACACAATTAAAAGCCACATTAAGGAAGCAAGTGGCTAAGACATCCATCCGTCTGTAGCTTGAAAGCAAGTGATGGTGAGAAATGGGAATCGATAGTCCTCGCCCAGATCACCTGACCACGAATAATTTGATTTGGGTCGACACAGGGTAAGGATCCACAGCGAGAGAGAAATGGTGGGTGGTGAGCTATCATATTTGATGAGGCTTAAGGTCAGGTGGAGGGACAGTGCCTCCCATGGGCTGACCTTTATGTCAAGGCTTTATTAATGCTATTTCAATCTTGTCGATTATTTTAATTGAGAAAACAGTTGTTGAATAAGAGGTAACAGTGGTCTATCACAGAACATACAATTATGAAGAAATACAGTGCCCTCCACGATTATTGGCACGTGTTTTTGTTGAAAATAATGATTTCTTGATGAGGGATTTGTTTTTCTCTGGATAAATGTATTTCAATTAAAGGTTAGATTTTTCCCATTTTTTTCAGTGTGAGATGAAATGATTTCACCAAATGGTGGATTTTTTTTCCTAACCCTTTTTACGGGGGTGCCAATAATTGTAGAGGGCACTGCAAAGTCCTGCTGTCCTGCTTAAAGTTTTTTAGGTACCTTGCCCTTCTGGGCCTTGCTGATATAATTCATGCTCACTCTATGGCCTGAATATACTGTAGAGATGAGTTAGTGAGGATTTAATACAGAAATTGTGCACATTGGTCTTCAGACCTGTACAGACCGAACTACAGACTTAAGCTCAATTCCGAAGTCATGCAATAGTTACACACACAGGGTGGAGTTTGGCAAAAACTCAGTTACATTACGTTAATGGCATTTTGTAGGCGTTCTTATCCAGAGCAACGTACAGCATACCCAGAGCAGCCTGGGGAGCAGTTGGGGCTTAGGTGCCTTGCTCAAGGGCACTTCAGCCATTCCTGCTGGTTCAGGGAATTGAACTAGCAGCCTTTAGGTCCCAAAGCTGCTTTTCTAACCATGGTTTCCCCAGTTCCATGTGATTCTGCCCCTGGACTTTGACATTGTTCTTGCTCAAGCAGGAACTATAGTAAGTCCACCACTAGCTGACAGTTTGGTAAACCCACAACATGTCACACTGAAATCCATATTTTAGACTGTAAAGGTATGTAAAAATGATCTATTGTCATTTGTGGCCACGATTAAACAATTTTGTAGTTGAGTCACTAAACCTCGAGTCCGAGTCCAGTCTCAAGTCCCCAGTGTTCAAATCCGAGTCAAGTCCAAGTCATTAAAGAAAATATTGAGTTGAGTCCACTATTGATCCGAGTCGAGTCCAAGAACAAGACTCCAACTGCACCATTTGACGGTGACTGTTGCTGCCTTTATGTGAAAGCGTTTCTGCTGCTGTGTTGGACTAATGTTACTGCTCAACTGCCCCATTTTAGTTAATAGGCTACAGATAAAAAGCTTGTTCATCGCTCAGGAAGCCCCGCCCACTATCAACAGGGCAATGAACATGAGAGAGGGTTAACACTAGCTAGTTCATCGCTCAACAAGCAAACCCCACTATCAACAGAGAAACGAACATAACGTGTCACTTCCTTCTCTGGGTGGAGTCTTGCCAAACGATGATTGAAGTTCGAGGTTGTCCCCGTCATCTCCTCAATAGTTCTTCTACATATAGAACACACAGCAGTGCAGTTTTCCCACTTCACGAGAAGTCTGTATAAGCAAAGTGGACAACCCTAGGGGCTTCTCTCCAGGCATTTTAGCGCCATTAACATTAGCTTGTTCCTGAACATGACGTATGAACAGGTGAATGTGCATTCTCTTGCATGAAATTAGTATAAAAATTATTGTAGATATGAATATAAATATCTTATGCCAAATCATTATGGCATGTGACAAAAAATAAAGAAAAATCCGAGTCCTCATCCCCAATTTCCGAGTCCAAATGCAGTTACTGCATGAATCCGAGTCCAAGTCCGAGTCATCAGTGCTCAAGTCCAAGTCAAGTCATGAGTCCTTAAAATTAGCGCATGAGTCAGACTCGAGTACTACAAGCCTGCTATTAAATACATAAATATGGCACTATTAATTCATTACTAGCATTGTCTTTCTTGTTACTGTTTTTTTTTTTAGCGAAACTGTGTCTTTTTCTGTCGTATGACCTCCATCTAGTCCTTGTTTTCTAGTCTCTCTTCATCCTTATCTTTGTTTCCCCCTGTTCCATTTCTCCATCACTCTCTCTGTCTTTCTTTGTCTCTCTATCTCTATCTGTACCTATCTTTCTCCCTCTTCCACTCGCTTTCTCTTGCTTAAACACACACACCTGCCCTCTAAGTTAAATGTCACATTCATTTTTTCTTGCTTGTCTGATGTCTGTATTTAACCTTAAAGCTTATAAGCTGGTGGCTTCGCTGATCCCCAGAGCAGAAAGAAAGGTCTTATTCGACTCATTTGGCTTTCTATTTTTATAAATATAAGGAAACAAGAGTATGCCACATTATATTGATTTGATTTGATAAATTTCATCCATTTCTTCCAGGTGGCTGTGTACATTTCCCTTTATTGTTTTTTTTTCTCATAATTAAAATAAATTCATATCATTTACACATTATGTTTGGAAATGTAATTGCCTTTCGAGGACGGAGGAGCTTGAAGTGTACAAGGAATTTATTCTGTCATAAAACAAAGCAAGTTACAGAATGTGAATTTCACTTCACTTTCTTAAACAATTTTAATAAAAAATACGATATATTATATATACACACTATATATACACACTATAT
>JAODLJ010000025.1:63819518-63829924 GCA_027576115.1 Cathorops melanopus
TTGTTTTTGTTTTCAACAAAAATAGTTAGATATAGCAATATTGTGACTGAATTGTGTCTGCAATGCATTATGGGTAATCATTAAAATGCTGATTTCAAGGTTAAAAACAACTAATTTATATAGATATTGTAAAAAAATTGTGCCTAATAAAGTTATTTCAGTACATAAAACCAAAACCTGAATTTTTAAAAATGTTTTCCCTATGTTACGCCATTGTGCATCTATAGCATGCTACTCATCTAATAATAATAATAATAAAATGCACATTTGGGGACTATAATAAAAGCAGGCAGTTACGAGCTTTTATCTGGAAATAATGCTGAGATATGATCAGAGGTAGATCTCAGGATCTCGTATTCATTAAGGAAAGATTTATCAGGGGGTGATATTAACACGGGGATCTCTGAGCAGACATTCAGCAGAAAGGCCCCTGTGAGGACCTGCACGACGGCGGTGCAACACACACAAGTGAAGTGGAGAGAAAGGTACGATAGCGAGATGGAGAAAAGGGGTCTTTTCATCTCTCTTACACTGCCTTTTCTTTTCCTACGGTTTCATCCTTTTTGCTGGAGAATGCTATCTGCATTAATGAGATTGCCCACACACACACACGCGACCAGAATCCATAAAGGAAGGAGGAGCACTTAACTCCTCGGATCTCTGTGCAATTTCTTATTTGATTTTTAAGGCAATAAGCACACAGGAAGGACGCCAACTATAAACGATACTGTGTAATCCTTAATAACGCTTCTGCTTTTATAATAAACCAAAGTCATGAGAATAAACAAAGACATCAGTGTAGCAGTCAAAGAAAAAACTGCAGATGTTGCTGTGGCTGAAAGAACCCACCCAAAAAAAAAAAAAAAAAAAATTTATCTGATTTGGACCAATATTCAGGGATTTTTAATTTTTTTTTTTTAAATTGCCATACCTCAACTCAACTTTAAGAAATCATAACTACATTTCACCAACACCACATGAAAATTATTTTATTTTGTACATTTACTTTTTAATCCTGCCTCGGCTATCTTGCTGCAGGTCTCACGCTGGGTAAGGAGTCGGTTTAACACACGTAAATACAGTCAGTCTGCCGAAAGGTGTGTAAAACGTTGCCAGCCAAGTGAGATTCCTCACACAGTGAAGGTCACAGAGTTTGATCAAGTATTTGATTTTTAAAATACGAGAACGTTCCTTCTGGTTGAGATACATGCAAAAGAGAAACACATTTCAGTCTGAGAAAGTCTACAGTCAGGAAAACACGTATATAGTTTTGAAAATTATGTAGCATGGAGTAGCAGTTAGCACCATCACCTTACAGCAAGCAGGTTCCGGGTTCGAACCTGCCAATCGACTGCAGCCTCTCTGTGTCGAGTTTGTATGTTCTTGCGCCTGCGTGCGTTTCCTCCTGGTCCTCTGGTTTCCTCCCACCATCCAAAGACATGTAGATTAGGCCAACTGGCTCGCCTAAATTGCCTATCTTTGACTTGCAAGTGACGTCAAAGCAAAATGGAAACTTGGATGTCGGCCATGTTGGTGGAGATACAAACACGGGGATCAAGCAACATTTCATACAAAACGTAGTCACGCATGCGCAACTCTTTGTTTGCCATATCTTCGTGCTGTATACGGTTGCGGTCACAATAGTACTTGCGACCGTGGCACGTTCTGATTTTTTAGAATTCCGTCCGTGAGTCGGAAAGAGGGCGAGGAAACGCTGAGGCTTAGTATAGAGAGGAGACGAGCACGGCTGAACATCATCGGCAGGGCTGATCGAACAAAGACTAAAACCAAAACAGCTCATGTTTGCGGTCATCTTTTTATCTCAGGTGAGATTCAAAAGCTTTCTCGATATCATCATGGAAGATTTTTATTTTGTGTTGCTAGAATTTTGCTATGAATGAGCGTTCTCTCTTGTCGTGGTTCACTCGGTCGTTGTTATCATTTTAACACATGTATTACCATTTCGCTTCTAGGAGCGCCAGCAAATTTATACGATAGAAACGATCCAGACTGGGCACCCACTCAGAAAACGGGCTATGTTTCATCCAAGGTTGGACTTGATTCTTTGGGAGCCAAACCTGATAGAACGCGATATCTGGGTACTCGATGGTCAGTAGAAAGCGTCTTATCTTCAGAAAAGTCTGACTTTTTTAAATAATATGGGTCAAAAATCTCACATTTATCTTCCCTTTTGTATCGAATCTTCGCTCAACCGTTCAAATCGTGGTAATACTGAGAAAATTCAGCATTGTTTACAGACAGGCTTTCAGCGGCTGCTGTCCTAGTTGCTTTGTAGATCCGCCAACATGGCGGACGCTCATGACTTAGCACATTTTGATCACATGGTTGCAAATCATCTATAGGCGCGAGTGGGAGTTCGAAATTTGGGGGTGGGGCCGCGTGCACCCTGGAGGCGATTCTTAGACTTTGAACTGGCTTATATATGGATTTTATATTTTATTGCACATCATTTTTTTCCATTTACCACCAGTTGCTTGTATGATTTTTATTAGATTTTTTTTAACTATTATTTGAACTCCTAGTATAGTTATGCGGATTTAGGAGTATACTTATTATAAAGATTAAAGAGAGTGTGTCTGTCTCTCCGTGTTTGCCACAAGAGATTAGCGACCTGTCCAGGTTGTACCCCGCCTCTCGCCCAACATCAGCTTTAATTGGCTCCAACTCACCCGCTACCGTCAATGGATTTGTGGTATCGAAAATGAATGAATGAACTACATATATAGATGTTTTTGGCATTTTGAAGTGTTTGCCCGGGCCACCAGACATACAGAGATAAAGATGATCAAAAACACCAAAAGAAATAAACGAATTTGTATCGATACACATCCATAAAGTGCAAACTTCTCTGTAAGTGCATCCCATCGTCTGTCAGCTCTGCTCACTTGTACTGCTGGTGGTCCTTGGTGCTGCGCGTCTTGGCCATGAAGCGCTCGGCCAGCTTCTCCAGGTTGCGCGAGTACTCGCTTTCGATCTCGGATTTCTTGCGGAAGAAATCCTGCAGGTCCTGAAGAAGCTGCACTCGCATCTCCGTCTGCTGCTCCAGACATTTCTGCTGCTCCAACAGCTGAGATCTGATCTCTGTCCAAACACGCACACAAAAAAAAACCACACAAGATGGGAATTAAGTAAAACCATCCGAGTCTGTCTTGTTTTTATCTTCATCCAAATATTCCTTGCCTGTTTCGAAATGATCAGGAGGACATAAAATCAATATAATTTTGATTATTAGATTTTAATGACTGAATTTTAATACTAAAATCAACAAATCAGCTTGGTCAGTGTTACAGATATGACATTATACACAATACTCTTATAATTTATTGTAAAAACAATATCCAGGGTTTAATTTACACAAATATCTCCTTTGTAAAACTTCCATCCACCTGCCATTATGCAGGATCGCTACCATCAGTATTTAAATACCATCTATATTTGAGATTCATACACCATGTTGTCGTGGATGAATCCGTAACTAATCATCAAAAAAAAAAAAAAAAATGTGCAGAGGAGGTGGTTATGTAAAAAAACAGGATTGCCATCCAATCAAAGTGTAAAACCTTCCAATACATAAGGCAACATGGAACTAATTATGAGACTCAATCTGGCAACTCTAGCTGAAAACTGATTGATTAAAAGTTATGCAGCTTTTCGATTTCATAAAAATCTGTGAAATTTGGTCATTGTGATTTATGTTTATTTCTATAATCTCTCACAAAATATCAGGCCATTCTGTGGCTGAGAAGTTATTTAATTTGAGGGGATTAAATGAAATGAAAGCATGAAATCGCTCACTTCTTCGTGCAGTCAAGCAGACAGAGGAAGTCCGTGTGTGCGCACACGCGTCCATGCGCAGGTTTACCTTTGACCGTGCACTGACCGTTCCATCATTCGGTCACTAAATGAACAGCTGATCACACTGAGGTGCTCGCTGAGCGCCAATATTTATTAGTTTGGTCCTGTGCTTCCTTTCCTTCATATATAACAATGTCTTTTCTTCTCGCTTTCCGTTACTGTAGTCGGTCTTTCACGTTTCGCACTCACATCCTCCATTTTTCTCTTCAGTTTCAAATTTGTATCCCACAATGCTTTGCGTGAACGGGGAAAGCCCACCGCATGATGTAGCATCTTGAAGTGGGTCATGGTAAAGCAGGAAAAAATAGCGGAGAATTTAGGGCCATGTGGCTCTAAATTCATCAATTGTTCTATCTAATAAAAATGAATAAAATTGGAAGTCTGTGATTCAAATTCAGTAGCTTTCGGTCCACTAAACAAAAATAATTGGGTGTCGGGGAAAGTTTTTTTTTTTTATGACCTACACGTGAAAAATCTGAAAGGCTGTATAGCTTGAAAAAAAACTTAAATAAAATAATGTTCTATGGAATAGAATATTCTAACTATGTTATATATATTAAACATGTTGCATAATAAAGGATTTAGAGCAGCATGTAGGATATTGCACATCGTCCATGTAGTGAGGTTCTTGTCCAGATATATACAGTAGGGGATTATTTTATTCCTCGTACTACTTTATTCAATGCGCAGCACTTTGTTGAGCGAACGTACTTTGTTTTATATTTAAATGTGATTTCTAAATAAGTCTTGCATACTTAGTCAGAGTACCGGCTCGAATCTTCAGCCAAGTGGTCAGCAGTTTGTTGTCAACTCGCCTGGGAGGAAGAGAAGGAGGAGGACAAATTGTTTTGTTGTCTTCTTAAAAAAAAAGTGATTTGATGTGAGGAATAAAGGGGCACGGAGACGGCTCTGGTGTTAATGTGTTTTTAGCAACACTCCTTTTGTTATCTGGATGCATGCTAATACTATGTGTGTGCGCTCATGCTAGAACAACAGCATGTTTCGCTGTCAGGGGGAGCTGTTTGAGAGGAGACTACTGTAATTTCGCCAGCGTCATTAATTCACGGGTTAATAAATGGAGGGTTCAGTGGGGCCGTTGTGCTCGGTGCACTTGGCGCAGTCTAGAGAGGCAGATGCGGTAATGACATGTAATTTGTGCTCGAGTGATCAGCCAGGCTTTTTTAGAGTCGCATCAAATAGCATCTCTCCTACACGGGCACACGCTCCTGCATCGGATCCCAGCGGGCGATGCTTCAGTGATACACTTGCAGAAATGTATATTACTGGAAAGCAATTAGCAGCCACCAGCTGGATGGAACATATGCTTGAAAAAAAGTGGAGAAAAGATTGCAGAGGCATCGACAATTATTGGTCCAATTTTTTCTCTCTCTCTTTCTATCTGTGCACAGGAAGCGTACTCCGTGGCGAGGCAGTTCAACCTGATCCCCCCGGTGTGTGAACAAGCCGAGTATCACCTCTTTCAGAGGGAGAAAGTGGAGGTGCAGCTTCCCGAGCTCTACCACAAGATAGGCAAGTGTCATTCATTCATTCATTCATTCATCTCCTCTTTCTCCTTCTAATCTCTCTCTGTCTGGTGTCCAAACTGCAAATTCATCCAGGTTTCTATCTTCTGAATAAGTCTATCTTCTCTTCATCTCTCTGTTTTGATCTTGTTTTCCGTCTCGCTCATATTTCACCCCACTCTCAGGTGAACTGAATAACGTTGATTATCTATTACAGTGGCACCTGTCAAGGGGTAGGGTATATCAGGCAGCAAGAAAGAGAACAGTCAGTTCTTGAAGTTGATGTGTTGGAAGCAGGAAAAATGGGCAAATGTAAGGATCTGAGCAACTTTGACAAATTGTGATGGCTAGATGACTGGGTCTGGGCTTCTCCAAAATGGCACATCTCATGGGGTATTCCCGGTATGCAGTGGTTAGTACCTACCAAAAGTGGTCCAAGGATCCAAAGGACAACCAGTGAACCGGCAACAGGATCATGGGTGTCAAAGGCTCATTGATTCAGATGGGGCACAAAGGCTAGTCCATACCCATATGGTCCAATTCCACAGAAGAGCTACTATAGCACAAACTGCTGATACTGTTAATGCCGACACCTTTCTGTTTTAGCCAGCATTCACTTTTTCAGCAGTTTGTACTGCAGTAGCTCCTCTGCTGTGGAAATCTGAACCTCAAAAGTAGCTAAAATACACTTACATGAAAGAAGTTATCTTGAAACACCTTTACTGTATAAAACAAGCCAGGCCCTTGAGTGGGTCCGGAACATGCGCTGACCTCTGAACTTCCACCAACAGTTTTTTAAACCTTTGTCCCACTACAAAGGACCAACCCTGGGACCGCCACAAAACAAAATGGCGGCTCCTATTAAAATCATTGTAAAAGGACTTTTCTTTGTTTGAACACAGACTTCTGAATGGCTGCCCAATACAGGCTTCTCAAAAGAGGACAGACCCGCTTGTATTTCATGACATTTTTAAGGGTTTTACAACTTAATGGTGAGTCTGTTTTTCATGTGAAATGCCTTTACAATGATAACAATCCGTGGTGAAGAACACAAGATGGTTCCACACACCAGATCCTCGAAACATTTCAGCTCAGTGTTTCTAATCTCAGCTTAATGGAGCTTCGTGTCAGAAAACCTCCTGGGTATAATATCATAGTCAAAGTTCTTCCGTGCCAGGACCCGGTCTTCCCAGGCCCAGTACTGACCAGGCCAGGCCCTTAAGGCACATTGGGTGCCGCCGATCTCCACATCTATAGCCCTCGGTCTCTCGCCTATTATACAGCTAGGGTTACAGTGGGAGGCTGGTCCTCTGGTAACCATGAGAGTTTGACTTCCCATTCAGATCTGTATTGCAGCGTGCCTTGCCAGACAGCAGTAGGTACCATTTTTATGATGGTCTTTGGTATGACCTGACTGCAAATAGAACTTGTGACCTCCTGATCAAGAGGTGGACACACTTGCTACTTCCAACACATCAACTTCAAGAACTGACTGTTCTCTTTCTTGCTGCCTGATATATAGCCCAACCCTTGACAAGTGCCACTATAATGAGATAATCAGCATTATTCATTTCATCCGTCAATGGTTTTAATGTTAGAATTGATTAGTGTGTGTGTGTGTTTGTGTGTGTGTGTGTAGGCGTAGGTGCCATGACATGGTCCCCTCTTGCCTGTGGAATCATCACCGGAAAGTATGAAAACGGCATCCCAGAATCCTCTCGGGCTTCAATGAAGGTACTCAAAGGAAATTAAATGAGTGCTTTAATTTGACAAATATAAGTGAATAAAACACTCCTCCTGTAAAAGCACATCCTGTTATCTCTGCCATTGCTATCAATTCTTTATTAATTAACAAGCACGTCATATTTTTATCCATTTGTAGTAACATAGTGTATAATGTTAATTAGTTCCTGTTCTTTGTCACATTACGGTAGCTATAAATAGTCGTTCCTTTGCCAGCTTCTCTTTTTCTTGACGTTAAACAGACAAAAGAATGCAGCTTGTACTGAGAAAAGTGTAAACTCCTGTAAAGTCCTGAGGATGCTGGAAAAAGTCAAGTTACAGCGTTAGCTTTGGTTGTTATAAAGCGTCAACTCCTTCTGTAAATAATGAAAATAAAAAACGTCTCGTTACGGAAACTACTACTGTTTACGGGTCATTCTAGAACTCGGGGTCCATTTGGCGTCTCCGAGATGATAAACCTTTTGTTATTTTCCACAAAAGAAATCTTTATTGAATCCATTTTGAACAATAATGCAAACTCTGACAAACCTTCACCAGTAGCGATGCCTGATGTACATTTTAGACCCAATTTATCCATAAAACATTAACTAAATGACTGCCACCCCTCCCCCCACATTATCGGCCGTCTTGGACTCCTCATTCATCCGTTCAACTCCAATAAACAGGAAGTGATTCAGTATAATGGTCTGTTTTTGGGGGCTTTTGGGGGAATGTTCTTGTCAACTCTGTTATAAAACCGCATAAAATCCACAAAGACTTTTACGCATGACACCTGCACCGAGAGATGTCACTTCCTCTGGTGGGAAACTTCAGAAAGGCACTGAGGTATGTTCTGTTTCTATCCATCCATCCATTATCTGTAACCGCTTATCTTGTACAGGGTCACAGGCAAGGTGGAGCCTATCCCAGCTGACTATGGGCAAGAGGCAGGGTACATCCTGGACAAGTCGCCAGGTCACCACAGGGCTGACACACAAAGACAAACAACCATTCACACCCACATTTACACATTAGCGCCACCAATTAGCCTAATCTGCATGCCTTTGGACTGTGGGAGAAACCGGAGCACCCGGAGGAAACCCACGTAGGCATGGGGAGAACATACAAACTCGACACAGAAAGGCCCTTGTTGGCAGCTGGGCTCGAACACAAGACCTTCTTGCTGTGAGGCAACAGTGCTAACCACTACACCATCAACCACTACACCACCATGACACCTGCATTTAGAAGTCCCAAACACTAAATAGTTCAGGATGTCGGTGTGTCCCAAATCTAGTAGCTGGTTTGCTGTACACTTTTCAAGTGGAATAAATACATTTGTGAGTAAATTAAGAAGCCGCCTTTATTTTTGTCACATGTACACAGGAAATTGTCACATGTACAGGAAATTTTGTCACATGTACAGGAAAATTCCTCCTCTGCATTTAACCCATCTGAAGCTGTGAACACGTGCACGCACACACACACACACACACACACACACAGAGAGAGAGTGAAAGAGAGCGAGAGCACACAGTGGATAAAATAAATAAATACATTTGTGGGTAAATTATATGGATCTGTGATGCCTGCATGTTTCAGCTTTTGGATGTAATGCTGGTATAATCTAAATTTATCATCATCACAATGTTTTTTGCGTGTTATCATGTTGGTGTGACGTAGTTACATTGTTATGCTAATTAGTTAAAGCTCCTTGCGTATTATTTAAAAAAACACAAAACAAGCAGCTCCCTCTGTTCAGCCATTTCTCTAGAGCAGACCTGGGCAAACTACGGCCCGCGGGCCACATCCGGCCCTTTTTACGTCCCTGTCTGGCCCGCGTGAGGCCAATCATAAATTACAACATAAATTAAACAAAAATTGTATTACTTCTGTATGGACGTATGTGCGTGCGTGAGCTGTGAGTAGACCCTTCTAGAATCTAGTCGAACTTCCTCGACCACTGAAAAATTCACACATTCTTTACAAACTCCGCGCAGGTGACCCCGGCCAGGAAGGTCACCAGCCGTCTGGCTGGCGTTAGCGTGTCACACAGCGGGGTGCCAGCCCGCCCAGAGCAACAAGCCAGGCCATTCACACCTTGCGCTCATAACACAGGTTACCCTCAAGATGTCGGCTCACGCTAAGAAAAGAAAAGTTGATAACGAATGCCGTGTTTTCAACAAGACATGGACTGCCAAGTATTTCTTTACAGAAATTAAAGGTAAAGCCGTGTGCTTAATCTGTGGTACACAGGTCACTGTGTTTAAGGATTATAATTTGAATCGCCACTACATGACCAAGCATGAGGATAAATACAGAAATCTGTCTGATGAAGAGCGCGCAAGGGAGTCTGATGCGTTGCTAGCAAAACTGCAAACCCAACAAGGACTTTTTACCAAACTTCACACCCCCAGAGATGCAGCCATCAGGACAAGTTATGTCATTTCTCACAATATCGCCAGAAAAAGTAAGGCGTTTTCTGACGGAGAGTTTATTAAGGAGTGCTTATTGGACTCTGTTGCGCTGATGTGCCTGGAGAAAAAGGGCGCATTTGAGAATGTGTCACTCTCCCGACGCACTGTAACGAGGCGGGTTGAGGACATCACTGGAAACTTGGAGCTTCAGCTGAAGAACAGAGCGGCCGACTTTGACTGTTTTTCTCTGTCTTTGGATGAGAGCTGCGATGTACGTGACACCGCCCAGCTACTCATCATCTTATGTGGGATAACTGCAGACTTTCAAATCACGGAGGAGTTGGCAGCCATGCAGTCAATGAAAGGGACAACCACTGGTAATGACTTGTTCACAGAGGTAAATGCATGTTTGGACATGTTAGGACAGAAATGGACAAGCTGGCAGGTGTGACAACAGACGGTTGTTCAAATATGATGGGGAAAAATGTTGGACTTTTAAAAAGAATGCAGGATAAAGTGACAGAAATGAACCCTGTGCATAAATTGACATTTTTGCATTGCATTATACATCAGGAAGTGTTGTGTAAGACAGTGTTAAAAATGAACCATGTTGTTGATGCTGTAACTAAAACAGTTAACTTCATCAGAGCGAGAGCATTAAATCACAGACAATTTGTTGCATTTTTGGAGGAAAATGAGATTGAACATGGTGACATAAGCTATCACTGCACTGTCAGGTGGCTCAGCCTTGGCTAAGTACTGAAAAGTGTCTGGGACCTGAGAGACCAGATTCAGGATTTCTGTGTTAAGAAAGGACATGACATCCCAGAGCTTTCAGATAAAGACTGGGTGGCAGACCTCGGATTCG
>JAODLJ010000025.1:66192314-66202742 GCA_027576115.1 Cathorops melanopus
TCGCCGGCCACGGGGCTCGAACCCAGACCTTCTTGCTGTGAGGCGACAGCGCTAACCACTACACCACCGTGCCGCCCGTTCCATTCAAATGTGAAATGTAAAGGTATATTCATATCTTCATCTCATTAGCAACACTCCTACATTGTTGTCCACCAACATCATTTCTGACTTACTGAAACATTATAATACTGCTATCCCACCACCACACACACGGACAAACACATAAATCAATAGCAAATTTAAAAGGTCCAATATCATCTTCCACATCAAACACCTGCAATCAATGTTTAGCCCTTTCCTGGACTACCTTCAAAAGAATCTGAGGTTTCTAGCATTAAAGCACAGCCACTCAGACATGTTTCAGTCAGTGACCCTCTTTCTGCTTTTTGCTTTCATTGTGGATTACAATCATGCAGTCTGACCACAGAGAACATCCTGACAAATGAACCGAAAACAAAAGGAAACTTGTCTTTTAAATTCTAAGTCATCATTATTACTTTTCATAAAACCTGCTTCTTTAATCTGTATGGAATAATTATCTGGAGATCAAATGAGCAAGTCCCTACCTCCAGCCAGTATCTGCTGCTCAAGCTCAGCCATTTGCTTCCTATATGCTCTCAAAGCAGCTTCTTTAAATGTTGGCCGTGTCCTTTTCTTTGGTGCTGGTTCTTCCACTGGTGCCGGGGTTTCTGTGATATTTTTGTTTTCATCTTCCTGAGTTACAATTTCTTTGTCCTCCTCCGATCCTGGTGCCTGTGCCATTTCTTTCACCTCTGCCTCAACTTCTGCTTCTTCCTCATCTTGTTCATCAGCCTCATCTGCTGCTTCCTCTGTTTCTTCTATGTATTCAATCATGGCCTCATACTCCTCCCTGTCCTCGGTCATCTGGTTTTCATCATAATCCTCACTGTATTCTTCATCGTATTGCTCATCTAAGCTGCAGTCATATTCCAAAACTGGGTTCCCTTCTTGCAAAATGTCATATTCTTGTGAGACTTCGTACTCATCATCTTGGTACTCCTCCTCTGCCTCATTGGCATTTGTTCTGTTCTCAAGGGTGGCTAGCACTTGCTCCATCACTTCAACATAATGTGTCTCATTGTCCACGGGTTGCTCCGTGTTTTGTTCATCTTCATCAGCTTTGTAGTAGAAGGGTTCATTGTAGACATCAGAGTCAATAGTGGTGCTGGAATCATTGGCTGTTGACTGAGACATAGTCCTGAACCGGCCTATAAATGGGATAGTACTTGGCTCTTCAGCAGGAGCACTGGAACTTTGAGAGCCCTTATTCCAGACAACTTCCAGAGCTGATTTGGCCCTCTGTAAAGTTGAGCCAAAGCCTCCAAAGCTGAAGGTTTTTTCAGACAAGTCTATACTCAGCCTACTGCTCCAGGATTTTGGGACTTCTTCAACCTTTTCAGCCCTGATCTCACTCTGGCTACGATACATACTGGAAGACTTTTGGTTTTGCTGGAGTTGGTTCCCCTTACTCTCCTGTCGTTGCAGAGTCTGTGGAGCAGACTCTGGCTTGGATTGTGTTTTTGGCTTGTTCTTAGGCTTCTTTTCTGGTTTTGGTTCTGGCACAGGTATTTGCACTGGCATCGGTTCTATTACAGCTACAATCTCCGGTTCTGGCTCAGGTTCTGGTTCTGGATCAGGTTGTAACTCAGGTTCCATGTCTGGTTCTTGGGTTGTGTCAGGTGTACTGTCAAATGTCAAAAAGGTCTCACCTTCAAACTGCAAATCAACCTCAAGGCATTTTGTAATTTTTTCAGGGAAACCAGGGTTAGCAGCAGGGTCAAATGGGCTGCTGATTTCTGAGACTATATTTTGTTCCGTTGAGGCATCCAGGCCTGAGTCGGCTCCTTGTTCAAGGTGATGCCAGTCTTTCCAAGGTGAAAGGTCACCTTGTAGAGAAAGTTGAGAGCCACTGTAGTGACTTCTGTCCCCTGATATACACACCAGACCATTACTGACACCACTGTCAATGGTCTCAGTGGTCTCAACTTCATTGTGCTCGACATACGGTGGGTTTTCCTGACTGAGTGTTTGACTGGGTGGACTTGCATACCAAGAAGACGCCATGTCTTCCTGTTTACGCTGCCAGAGCTCCTGATCTGACGAAGAGAGCAGGGAGCATCCATTAACCCTACTAAAGTACTGGCTCTCCGAGAAATCTTCAGAGTAAGATGGACACAGTTTGGAGCAGTCCGATTCTGAGCGACTGAGCTTCGGAGTGGAGTAATCACTCTGGGAAAGCCATCCTGGAGTCATGTCAGAATAGTAAGATTTGTTTTGCTTGTCATCGTAAACTACATCATCAGCATAATGCACTGAGTACGTGGTGTCATCTGTAGACTGCCTGTGATCATGAGCCTTTTTTTTGTCAGATTTATTTTTCTGAGGTGATTTGGGCACAATTGCATATTTGTTTTTGTTTAATTCATCTAGTTCTTTATCACTGTCCATTGAGTCCCAGTCATCACTCTCAGCCTTGTCTTTGGCACTTGACACTTTCATGTCCATGCTTTCATAGGTCTGAGAAGAGGTCATCCCCCGATCTTTCCTGTCTTTTGACTCTTGTGCAAGGCTATCTGTTGAGATTGATATTCCAGTGCCTTTGAGCTTATAACACTTTTTCAAAACTAAATCCCTGTCTTGAGGATTTGAAAAAATAACTATAATAGGACGAGGTTTAGCACTTGAACATTCTCTTTGTTGCCCCAGTCGATGGGCAAGTTCGATTTTAAGTGTCTTATGTGCTTCAACAAAACCCATTTTCTCTTTTAAAATGTGATAAATAAGTTCTTCGGTTCTTTCAAATTTTTCCTCAGGCACGTTTAGGAATCTCAATGTAGCTTTATTGGTCTGGTGGCTTAACTGTCTGATGTAGTCATGGATGTCTCGTGTCTCTCGTCTGGATTGCACAAATCCTGAGCGAAGCTGCTCAATTTCACTCTGCACCACCTCCACACTGCTGGAGATCTCATCGATAGAGCTTTTCAAAGCATTAACATGCCCTCGAAGCTCTGAGAGCTCCGACTCAATCTGGCTGATTCCCTGAAGCTCTTTGAAGATCATTTCCATGACATCTTGGGTCTGACTGATGCAACCTGTGGAGCTGGATCCCGGTTCTAGGGTGGTTGTTTTCTGCTGCCTCCCAGCCCGATCCAGAGACTTGCTCCTAATGCCAAGTGTCTTCCTCCAGGTGCTAGCCTCTGAGGAATCTGAAGAAACACATTCTTGGCTCTTCTTCCATTTGCGAAGCTTTTTCAGAGCACCTAGACGGAGAGTATGGAGACTGCTTCGTTCTCCACGTTCCCCCTCTGAGCTGCCATCAGAAGGTGCCAAACTAATCATACTCTTCCTATTCCTTCTTACTGGCATTGTGTAAGCTTTTTGCTCATCGAATCTATGGATAAGTTTGGCCTCGTTTAAAGAGTCAGTGTAACTACTATCGATGGATAACACTTCATGAAATTCATTATTGTTCAATAGGAGAGCATTCTTTTGCAGTCCATTAGCAATTGCTACACGGTAACTGAATGTGGGAGAAAGAGAAGAACAGTCGTTCCTGCTGTTGTCTTCCTCAGTAGATAGGTTGCGTGCAGAAGAACATTTAGAAATCTTTTTAACTGTGCTTTTCAATGTCGTGGAAAAAGTCTGATTTCGAGCATGCAGTTCAGGGGATATCTTAGGATCTTTTTTGTTTTCGCTACTCTCTTTCTTTTTTGTGGTATTTGCCAGTTTCTTTGTAAACATTCCTTTGCAAATCTTAAAAATATAAGAGGATAGCTTTTTTACATGGGCGGAAACCATGGAGGGCAATAGGTTAGCGTGTTCGCATTCCAAATGCAGCGATGCAGAACTGGTGTTAAATCCAGCAGGGATCAACAACCAAGAGAGAAAAAAAAAACCTTTTTTAAGTCAACCCTGAGGGAGAAAAGAAAAGAGAAATATGCCCTTAGAAGCTGTCGTGCGAAGCAAAAGTTATATATCCTTAGAGCAGGAAAAATCCAAGCGTCTTCTTCGTAGATAGCCTTGTGTATCTGTAAAGAGAAAAAGAAAAAATGTCATCATGCCACATTGAAACAAAATGATCATAACAAATTGCTCTTCTCAAGCCTGATACTGGTACACCATGGTGCAGGAACTCTCAGAATTCATTTATTCATTGATCTTCAGGAAATGCTTTACCCTGGTCAGGGTCACGGTGGATCTGTCTAGCCAGGGAACCCTTGGCGTGAATCAGGAATACACCCTGGATGCTATGCCAGTCCATCATATGGAACCATACACACATTGCCTGGGTCACACCTAGGGACAATTTGAGTCACCAGTCCATGTTTTTTACCGGCATGTTTTTGGGGAGAAACTGAAGAACCTAGAGGAAACCCACATGGACACAGGAAGAACATGCATCCAGACCAATTCCAATATTACTGAAGCTCTTCAAATTCTTAAGAAAGTGCAAGATTTCAAATAGTTTGACTCAAGTAAAAGTTTTAAGGTCTAAGCATGATGAGTAAATGGTTTAAGCTCTCAAGATGTCTTGAGTTAAAGTTTTAGCATCTGAGCATGACTCAGGTCAAAGTTTTAACATCTAAGCTTGATCTCCGATCCTTCACTCTGTTTGGAGATCATAAAAAACCTTGAAGCAAGATTTATAACATTGCTAATTTTGTGTCCAGGTTGATTAATTTGTTTCTTGGTTGGTTAAGAATTTGGTTCCTCAGTGCAGACACTCTGATTTATTGCCATTGACTGCTGTGCAATCGTTCCACTAAAAGCAAAGCTCTTTCGACCTTCTTCCTTTTCTCTTTCTGCCTCTGTTTCTTTTTTTCTCTCTTCTTGAATAAACTAGCCAAAGGCAGAGAAGTGTCAGGATTTATCTTTGTATCACAAGTGTGTGGGTTTGTGTAAGACATGTGTCACTTGGAGAACCTTAAAAACCAGTCTGGATTTAAGTCTTGAAGAGTCGTATGGTTCTTATACACCGCATGGATATGCAGGCATAATGATCTAGATCAATCAAGTATCAAAATAATGTTTAGAACAAACTCAATGTTCTAAATATTTGCCGAAAAGCAAGAGGTTCCAGGGACGAGCGAAAGAAAGAGAAAGATGAGCCACACCCACCTACTACTAACCCTTTACGACTTCTTGTTCATCTTCCATTCTGCCATCACCCTGAGTACCCCCTCCCTCACTCACTTTCCTTCCCATTTTGCCTCCAATCAAGCATCCAATTACTACCTTCTACTTCCTCATGCACTTCCATGAATTAACCAAAACAATCATGGCTGCCCAGGGTGTCGATCGAGCCTGAGCTTTCAGCTGAGCGCGTGCTAATTCCTCTGAGCATATTTAATACATGTCAGCCATGCCAGATAGATACGTGATGTTCCTTTGAGTCAGGAGGATTTCTCCAGCGGAGGATCGCAGCATTCAAATTTGACCCCTTGATAACACACGGATGATCGCCTGTGTATGTGTGTTTGTTTGTGTGTGTGAGAGAGAGAGAGATGCATGAAACCACACTGATGTGTCTCATGCAACAGTGAGAAATTGCACGCAACAATGACATGCATGCAAATCCTTTCTGAATTGTTTTGTATCAGCACGAATACATCTTAGTGTCTTTCCAGTGCAGCTACACATCCAGCATGAGAAATTCCTGATGATGTCGAAGCAACAAGAAGACACGAGCTGCTTGAAGCAAAGGAAAAAAGGAAGGAAGAGATGAAGAAAGGAAAGCATACCTGAGGCGTTCCTTGGAAAAGTGTGATAAATCCAGCCACGTAATTTTTTTTTTTGAAGCTAGCACGCAGGAGGCGCTGCAGGTTATCACACGAAACCACGGCGATGACGGTTAGCGGAGCATCCTCAGTATGGACAGATGAGAGAGAGAGCGAGAGAGAGAGAGAGTGAGAGCGAGTGAGCTCTGCAGCAGCAGCAGCCTCTTCGAACGAAGACCGGCACGCTGTGCTCTCTCGCCTCAGCTCCTCATCCTCCTCTTCCCTCTCTCTCCGTTTTCCATCGCTTCCCTCATTCAACCTTGAGCTGATGCCTGTGAATGCATGGTTTTACTCTCCTCCTCCTCTCTCGGTCTCTCCCTTCACTCTCTCGCTCTCCTGTCCCAGACAAGAGAGGCAGACAGCGTGTCTGGGACAGAGGAAGCCCCCCTGCCTGCCTCTGTGTGTGTGTGTGTATCCGAGAGAGAAAGACAGTGAGATCCAGGATGAGCTGAAAGCCCTGAGGAATGAGGCAGCTTCACGCTTCGCTCTCATTCAGAGAGAAACACACGTGATACTGAGAGAGAGAGAGAGAGAGAGAGAGAGGAGGGGATTTAGCGATGTAGGGAAGGAGCGGGAGGAGAATAGATGAGTGTGTGTATGTGTGTGTGAGAGAGAGAGAGAGAGAGAGAGAATATTGATAATGAACAGAAAAGATGCCTACGTACAATGACTATCTATCTATCTATCTATCTATCTATCTATCGATATGTCTTCTCATTTGTCCTTGCTCTCTCACTCACTCTCTCTCTCTCTCTGTCTTTGTCTCCTTGTCTTTCAGAAAACTTAAACTGTCCTCAGAAGACTAGAACCCACAACACCACTATGATATCTGGCTCGTTTCCCGTCACCTCGCGTTCTCTCGCTTGTCTCACACTGCAGTAATTACGCCTCTCGACAGAACGCCACAATCTGCACATCGCACCATTATTTTATTGTATAAATATATGCAGTAAATAAAAACATATATCCACATAGCAGAGTCCTGTCTGATCCTGTCGAACAAATAAACCTTCATCTAGTTAGCGTTATCCTCTGCAGAGTTTACCGTGGTGTTATAGTTATGAATCTTGCCTGTGCTGTTATCTTTTCCTGCAGCTCATCCCATCATTGGCAAAACGAGATGATACAACAGTCCACAATCGATCGTATGACTCTTCAGGAAAAGCAGACTGCCAATAATGATCTGGAAACATGGGTAAAAGATTACAATATATATCATGCTGATATGTGAAGTTTTTTTTTGTTGTTGTTTTTGGTTTTTTTTAAGATTCCAAACTCAAAAAGCACTGTGAGTCGGCCTAGTGGTTAGCGTTTCTGTCTCTCAATTGGGAGATTGCGAGTTCTACTCACAGTCGGGTCATACCATCATAAAACTAGTACCTACTGCTGTCTGGCAAGGCATGCTGCAATACACACGCGAGTGGGTAGTCAACCTCTCATGGTTACCAGAGAGCCAGCCCCCCCACTGTGACCCTAGAGGCCGGGGGCTATAGAAGCAGAGATTGGTGCCGCCCAATGCACCTTAAGGGCTTGGTTAGGATTGGAGACTGCCTGGGAAGACCAGGTCCTGGAACAGGAAGGACTTAGACTTTTTTTGAAACTCAAAAAGCAAAAGAGTTCTACAAATCTATATTATAAGTGGCAAAGTTTGTTTGTTTGTCTTGAGCTAACGTCACCATTTCTTGATGGATTTTCACCAAATTTGGCAAGTCGGTCCAGGGATGACCCAGAATTTTGCAGATATAAATAAAATTCATGTACAGGCCCCAGGGGGTTCCCAGTGGCCCCTGGGTGGTGGATGTTTGGATTTTTGTTTGTCTTGGGTTAACATCACCGTATCTTGATGTTCACCAAATTTGACATGGAAGTCTGGGGGCAACCCGGAATTTTGCAAAACCTGGGCTACACCAGGTAACCTGCTAGTTATAAATAAAAGGGTTCTGTTAGGAACCATGTGTGAAAGGAAACCCTTTTGTTGTAGAGTTCCTTCTGGAAATTGTATAGGTTTCTCCAGCATGACAGACCCAGGAACCCTTTACAGTGTTAAACATATTTATACAACAGTTAGTTCTGGTGCACTAATTTGATTGGTCAATTTCATGATATTAGTACTGAAATGTTTCACTGTGTGCATCATCCGTGTAAAATTCCACTTACTAGTTCGAAACTATTACTACGGTAGTGTTAGTGACATCATCAGTGGACTTAGCAAATGATACTTTTCTAGGTATGTAACTTTTCACAACTTTTGTCATACATTTAATAATAAAAGCTAGCAAGATCATAAACTGATGTTTCAACGTCAGTGACATCATCATCAGAGTAAAAGTGAAGTGTTTAAGGTGATTAAGAGTCAGTTCTTTTAAAGACCAGAAGTCGTTTGACATGGTGAGAAGACAGCTTGGTTCTTTGAGTGCCAGACTTAACATCACTTAACATGACTCACGAAGCCAAACCACCGCTGGTTAGCCAACAGAACGTTATTTATTTATTTAATTGCGGTCTGTGTGATGCAGACTATATTTGCTGCGCCAGCAGGCATCTGTACCAACAAATTGAAGAACATTGCCACTCAATACTGAGTGTGACCTCCTGGACATCCGTGATTTGAGCAGTCAATTTATTATTCGATGAAAATGCACTGGGAAGCAGCTGGACTGTCTGATTTATGAAATGTTGCTCATCCAAGCAAAAGAGCCAAAATTAAACATCCAATCTGATTCTGTACGTGCCAAGATTTTTACTTGATGCACTCTCTTGGGACTTTATAAACAGTTGAACCTACTTTTAATCACCTTCAGCACTTCATTTTACTCTGATGATGATGATGATGATGATGATGTCGCTGACGTCGAAATGTTGGTTTATGATATTGCTAGCTTTTACTGTTAAATATAACTTTCGACTATATAAAATATGATAGCTCATCAGATGAAGATGAAAATGAAGAAGGCATGCTGATTTTACCGTAAGCATCTTTAACGGGAATATAGTACAAATCAGTGTGAAGTAGTTAGTCAGCAAGCCAACGTGTTATACCGTACGGTACAATGTGCGGGTCTCGTCCGAGATCTGTGTCCACTCACAAAGCAAAAATAAACAGAACATTTGGCCATATTGTGTCCAAAATGTAGCTCGGTACTAATTTCTTGTTCAGAACTGTTGTATAAAAGCAACATCGCACTCGAGGTCGTGCTGCTACATGGCTGGGATGAGTTACGAAATTCACTCACAATCACAATTTTTGTCTTCCTCAACTCTTTAAACATAATTGCATTCTTTTTTTAATAAACTTAACAAATTATTAATTATTAGCTCATCTGGCGGACAGGTGGTGAGTTTATCCCATCATGTGTCCATCATCCGTCGTTCGTCCAGCGTCGTCCACATTTCACGAAAATCGCTTCTTCTCCCTCAATTCTTCACTGATTTTTATGCTTTTTGGCAGGAAGGTAGGTCTGCCTGGGGTGCATATAGATAGCGTCTATCTCAAATTTACATAACTGCAATTAATAATGAAGATATGGAGTAATTAATCAATCCTTAATGAGCAGTTTCCACACAAATCGCTTTCTTCTCCATCAATTCTTCACCGATTTTGATTCTTTCTGGCATGAAGGTAGGGGAACGTAGGGTGCATAGAACTTCTACCCAGATTTGCTTAATTACAATTATTAATGAAGTTATGGACTAATTAACCCTCTGGGGTGTGAGCGTATCTTCTGGCACTCTAATGATTTTGGCATGGCCTTAATGAGCAGTTCAACAAAAATCGGTCAATTCCTCACCATTTCGGATTCTTTCTGGCAAATATTTGAGCTGGACTGGTTGAGAGTAGAACTGCGCAAGGTGGCCTATTTTAGATCGTTCCTTCTGAACTACTGTAGATGAGGCCGGAGTGAACTTTGCCATCACTGATGGTCTCGTTTTATTTATTTTCAGTTAAAATCGCACACCAACAAATAAGGGTAAATGATTCCTTCCGTAATTGAAACCATAATCTTTGTTGATAAACGTGTAATCGGTTACAGCGGCCCTTTATTCTCATCAGATATTAGCTAAAACTACAGTAAAGTGAAGGGACATAAGGAATAAAACACTGTGTGGTGCTGTTATAAATGCAAACAATAAGGAAAATCATCACCAGCGTGGAGGTGTGATGATGCGGAGTGACAGTTCTCGCTCCGACGTCACCAAATGTAATAAACTTTGAAAAACTTGTAAAAAAGTTGTAACTCAAAGGCTGTTACAAAGCTTCGACACTGGAGACTCCTTCCATAAATGTCAAATAAATACATTTCTCCTTACAGAAACCTTCACCATGGCAAGAATTATTATTTTTTATCATTATTATTTATCCATTTATTCACTACCTCCTGACTAATCAACTGCTTTTAGGTTTGATCAAGGAAACAAACTGCTGATTAACCTCTTCCCAACATCTTCCTGCTGTATATACACTCACCGGCCACTTTAATAGGAACTTGTTGTTGATTCTAAGATCTGGGTTTTTGGCTGCCGGAGTGGAACCCAGTGTGTTCTTCTGCTGTTGCATGCTGAGATGCTTTTCTGCTCACCACGGTTGTAAAGAGTTATTATGAGTTCCTATATCCTTCCTGGCAGCTCGAAC